>JAVQJD010015994.1:0-10365 GCA_036023655.1 Nannoperca australis | reverse complement strand
CACTCACACACACACTCACACACACACACACTCACACACACACACGCACACACTCACACACACACACGCACACACACACTCACACACACACACACACACACACACACACACACACTCACTCACACACACACTCACACACGCACGCACGTTATCTATTTATATCCGGGGTGAGACGCGGGGAATATTATTACTGAGCAATCAAATCTGGGGCTTCATGCGTGGCTGATGTGGCACATGGAGCTGAACGTGCCGCAGCGGCCATTCAGCCGAACCCCCCCCCCCCCCCAAAACAACCAAACGGAGGGTGACGTGACGCAGTGGTGCCTCCTCGTCTGTAGATAATGAAACAGGATTTTCCCTCTTTAAGCCGCTAAAAATAGCTCCCAAATTCAGGGGGGGGGGGGGTCCATTACTTCCCATCCCGGCAGCAAAATGGTGGTGGTGGTGGTGGGGGGGGGGTTCAGACATCGAACCAGAGTTTTCACATCATCACATTATCTCACAGAGCCGCTGGGTGGATATACGGCCACTTCTTACATCATCAGCCGCACCTTCTTTCTGATTGGTCGACAGTTAACAGAGGAAAGGTGTTTCACTCCTGCAGCCAATCACTAATCAATACACGTAATAGCATTTTGCTGCTGTCGTGTACTCGGTGATTATTGTCCTGCAGCATGTAAAGTGCAGGACGTGACCTCAGAGGTTGGATCACGCCGCCGCTGTGACGACAGCGATAGTAATAAATAGAAATATTTATTGATCCCTGAAGGGAAATTGCTTTTTGAACACATAAAGATGTCTGTCCTCTCGCGTCCTTCGGAGCGGCTGCAGACGTTACTCGTCTCCTACCCGCTCGCTCAGAGTCGTGTTGCTACACGAGACGAGGCACTTCCTGTCTGATGTGAGACGTTTGAGGCTCATCGGGACAGACGGCGAGCTGGAAAAGATCCGCCTCAGTTTGACCTTTGGTCAAAGTGAATTCATTACATCAAGTTCTCCCCTGAACCACAAATGAGGGTGGACGGCGAGGCGTCCCGAGGGGGCCTCCACGCGGCCCCCAGGGGCCGGCTTCATGTGCTCGTCATCTCTGCAGCAACAGAGTCTGAGAGACGCCGGAGGCTGAAGGTGACGAAGACGTGCAGCTGGATTTATTATCTCATCTCCTCCGTCCAGGAGGACGAGCCCTGCTCACCTTCTCCAGGTGTGCTCCCGAGCCCAGGCTACAAATGTCAGGTGAAGTTAAACATGTCGCTTTTTATCCAAACTACAGACGACACAAAGTCTCGGACTGATGATTTAATGTGCGATGAAATCTATTTTCTGACAAATTCAACCTCCAGGCGACATGATGTCACTCAAACCAACCACATGTGAGTCCCGTCTCACTTCCCGTCTCACTTCCCGTCTCACTTCCCGTCTCACTTCCCGTCTCACTTCCCGTCTCACTTCCCGTCTCACTTCTCGTCTCACTTCCCGTCTCACTTCTCGTCTCACTTCATGTCTCACTTCCTGAGAGTGTGTGTGTCTCTGTGTGAGTGTGTGTGTGTGCGTGTGTGTGTGTGTGTCTGTGTGTGTCTGTGTGTGTGTGTGTGTGTGTGTGTGTGTGTGTCTGTGTGTCTGTGTGTGTGAGTAAGTGTGTGTGTGTGTGTGTCTGTGTGTGTGTGTGTGTGTGAGTGTGTGTGTGTGTGTCTGTGTGAGTAAGTGTGTGTGTGTGTGTGTGTGTGCGTGTGTGTGCGTGTGAGTGTGTGTGTTGCTGCAGAACATATTTCCTGTTGCTGTGGGAGACGGTGAAACTTTAACAGCCTATCGAGTCTTGTGACCTCGATGAACACGTAAGAAAAGATTCTTTTGAAGCTTCGCTTCCATCCGACTCCTCTTTGTCTCATTGATCATCTTCTTTTTATCAGTTTCATGCAGTTTGAACTTTATTTGCTTGTTTTTACACCTGTGATCTGTCAGACAGACGTGTTTCTGAAACCAAAGCAGGAGGTCTCAGAACCTGAACGCTGCAGGTTCAGCTGACAGGTCACTGTTAAGGCACGTAGCAGCGATGCTAAGGTTAAGAGAATGAAGTAATAAATGCAGTGGATGTAACAGCAGGAAGCAGAGAGCTGCGTCTTAATGACACTGTGGCTTCTGTAGGTTGCATATGTGATTGGCTGCAAGCTGCAGCACCCCGAGGTGTCATCATCATCATCATCATCATCAGTGTAGGTGCTGTGCTGGCCTGTGGCAGACAGTCACGCTGCTGCACTTACAGCAGATGATGCAGAAGTGATGGCAGCAGCCGCTCATGTGGAAGTTCAGTCGGTCCGGTTAGATAACGTCCCGCTGAAGCCTCTTTGTTTGCTTATTTTCTGCTCATTTGATTTTTTCTCTCTCTGCTCGCAGAAGCAACGCAGTCACAAATGATCCGAACCGCTGAAATGCATCCGAGACTCCGGCATGACCCGCGAGTCCTCGGTGCTCCTTCATCTACCGGCCATCGCTTTCCTACACGCAGCGTTCACGGCAGCAACGCTTCAGATTCCGCCGCTCTCCTGCACCCTCGCGTGGTTTCACATGTTTAAACTCCCTCAACAGGAAACGTTCCTGTCATCAGGCTCTCAGTTCCAGGTTCAACTCAGTTTGTGTCACAGAGAAGCGTTTTTATCCATTTCAAGATTATATTCCCAAAACAGAGACAGATGAAGTTCAGACGTGACACGAGTGCACGCAGAAAGACACAAAGACACAAAGACACAAAACGATGCAAAAAGACACAAAGACACAAAACGATGCAGAAAGACACAAAGATACAAAGACACAAAAAGACACAAAACGATGCAGAAAGACACAAAGACACAAAAAGACACAAAACGATGCAGAAAGACACAAAGACACAAAACGATGCACAAAGACACAAAACGATGCAGAAAGACACAAAGACAAAAAGACACAAAACGATGCAGAAAGACACAAAGATACAAAGACACAAAAAGACACAAAACGATGCAGAAAGACATAAAGACACAAAACGATGCAGAAAGACACAAAGATACAAAGACACAAAAAGACACAAAACGATGCAGAAAGACAGTAACTCACGTGCTGCAGGCTGAAGTGAAAATGCTTGGTACGGAGGCCCAGCGTGGCCATACAAAGAAACAATATAAACATCGAGCGCTCGAAAAGCTGCTGAACAAGATGCACTTCAACCACGAATAAGAATAAAAGATAAAAACACGTATAAACAGCTCTTCTTGCGTTTAGGAGAATTGGATTAACTAATCAATCAAAACATTTATATTTATATATAAATATTCTCTTCCTGTGAGGGTTTCGTGGTTCCGCTAGCTAGCTTCCAGCTAACAGCACATTTCTATCTTGATATATTCTTGTTAACGTGACAAAATGTCCTTTACAAACAGATTTAAATGCACAAACAGACGTCATGTGACCCTGAAACAGAGGCGTCTTTATGTGGACGTCCTCTTCACCCGCTGATCGTCTGTATTGATCAGTTATTGAACGTCTACAGGAGGACCTGGCAGGTTGGTTAATCAGCATTCTGGCTGCACGTTACACACATTAGATTAGCGCAGGTGCTCACGGTGCTTTCCTTTTTAAACATAACTGCTCTTCTCCGAGGCTCAACAATAAGGTTACATAAGCTCATCCCCGTGTCACAGACCTCGAGCAGCTGAGCGGCTCGGATGAAAACACCTAATTACCCGCCGATCGTTTCCTATTTGTTCGCTTCTGCAGTCGCAGCTCGAGCTTCTGACCCGGGTTTAAAATAATCAGGACGTTCAGACGATCCTCCGGATGATGTGGGAGCGCTCACGGTTCAGTAGCAGCTGGTGTGAAACACAGCGTACGCACGAGCCGAGTGTGACACGTCAGCTCATGGCATATTCTTAGATTTCATCACAGTGTTTGGGTTTTATCTGGAAATGTTTGAGTTCACGTTGAAATAGTTTCTCGTTACTGTCTCCACTGTCAGAAGAAAGAAAAAACACAGATAAATAACCAATAAAAACAGGAAAATCCTGCAAAAAAACACTTTTCATGTCACAATCGTCTGACGGAGGAAAAACAAGTAGCTGCTCTCAGATGAATCCTTTGTGCTCAAGAGAAGTTAAAGTTGAACAGTGAAGCCAAAATCCATCAAATGAACTTTCACTGTTGATTCTGTGATTCACGTTTAAGCTACAAAACTTTATTTAAAGAAGTGAATGAGACGAGAACAAGTTATATTCATATGCAGCTGCTAGCCTGATGCTAATATTCACATTCAGCCCAGCTGAAATACTGCCCTGAGTCCTGTCTGCAGGTTCTTCTCAGGCTGTTACAGCCCTGAGTCCTGTCTGCAGGTTCTTCTCAGGCTGTTACAGCCATGAGTCCTGTCTGCAGGTTCTTCTCAGGCTGTTACAGCCCTGAGTCCTGTCTGCAGGTTCTTCTCAGGCTGTATTTTCTACCCAACAACCGTATCAACATTCAGCGTAACACATATCACCTTAGAACTCGGCCCACCGTTCACATCCTGTTTCTCTGTAACACACAACATACAGAGCTGCATCCCTGAAACCATTTGTTCATCTTCATTTTCAAGTTTATTGTTAAGTGTTTTTTCCAGAAGCTTCGGATGTCGTGAAAAGATCCCGTTTCCTCCGGAGTCGTGTCCTGTCCTTCACACTGTCAGCCCCATCTTTGCTCTCTCACTGCTTCCCCACTTTTTCTGAGCAGCACTGGAGGTTGCAGCTGAGGACTGACAATGTGTGTGTGTGTGTGTGTGTGTGTGTGTGTGTTATGTAACTTCCTCATTGCATTGGCTCTCCTGCTTCCAGCGCTTTCCCAGCCTGCAGAGCGGCACAGAGTCAGGAGGGCTGCACGCTCATCACCTCTCCTTCAGAAATCACAGGAAACGCTCGTCTCTGCTGCAGCCGAGAGCTTCGGTCGTCTGTCTCCAGCTGAGCCACGACGCTCGCATGTTGGCCGTGTTTCGTGGCTGACGGGTTCGTGTGATGGCAGCAGTGTAATTAGCGATTAGTGCTGCAGAAACTCCTCGGTGGAGAGTTCGTGTGCGGCCCGCGGATTAAATGCATTCATGAGGGTAAAAATAGAAGGATGATAATGCATCACATGTAAATACTGTCCTCGGCGTGTGTTTATTTGTGATGGCTGGAAACCAGATTACACAGCGGATTAGTCATGGATCCATTTCTGCAGAGTGACACGTCACTCATTCTGCGGGTTTCCTGTCATTAAAGTTTCTTTTTAATCTCTTTAAGTTGTTGAAGACACGACTTTAAAGTTCAGGCTCGAATCCTGAGAGGCGTTCAAGGACGAGCAGCGAAAGACAAATCTGACAGGAAAAACCTCGATCACACGAACAAACAAGCAGCTATGAAAGATGGATGACATCTTACAGGTCGCAGAAAATCAAGTATTGTTCATTTAAAGCAACTCACGTCTCAATAAGCTCATGTCTGAGAGCTGGACAGACTGACTGTTAGCAACCGGACGCCGTTAGCATGACTGGAATGACAATAAATCATTAATTAAAAGACAAACAGATGTTTCGATGTGTTGAAAACCGGATGAACTACGAGCGCTGTCGTGTCGGAGCTCCACGTTCCTGCATCGATTAAAAAAGAAACCAGAAACGTAAATTACACTGACTGACTCAAAGCTAGCTAGCAAGGAGCGATGCTAAACACGACTCCGGAATCGTTATACGGTGTGTTTCTTTGCCTTTTTTGTGCTAAGCTAGGCTAATCACCTCCTGCACATAGAGGTGAAAGTAAAAGAAGATGCTACAGAGGACCGATGGTTACTCCTGTACACTGTAGGAGCACAGGAGGAGAGTAACTGAGTAGATTTACTCGAGTACTTAAGCACACGTTTGAGGTATTTGCATCTCAGAGGGAAATCTGGCGGCTTTAGTTTAGTTTACAAATTAAGATTTTTACATAGAAGAGTTCATAAAATCTGCGTTTAAACAAGTGCAGCTGATCAGTCAGGCCACTAATCAATCAGCTGATTGACAGGAAGTGAAGGGTTGAAGTGATTTTTGCTGCTTTTCGTTTGAATGTTGTTAATGATGTCGAGGTTTGGACTGTCGGTTGTGAAGACGTCACTTTGGCCTCATTGGGATCAATCAATCAATAAATCAATGGATTAATGGAGAACAGAATCACCTGATCAATCATTGGCTGCAGTCTGATACGAATAAATGATTCCTGATTGAGGAGAAACAGAAACATTTAAGAAGATGTAAATAATATAAAAGGATGAAACTGATAATCGATCGTTTGACCGGACTCCGTGTGACACTGTGACTGGTTATTGATCGCAGAGGTTCCAGGTTGCTTCCTGTGGATCTGTCGATGATACTGATCCTGCTCTCTGGCAGCAGACGCCGGGTCACCAGATTACACAGCAGCTTCATAACGGCTGGCCGGCGGCCCGTTAAATCCGGCTAATTGATGCGTCCGACAGATAACGAGCAGTTTAGTCTGATTGAAGCATTACGGCCAAAAGTAAGTGGACACTCGATTACGTGGCGGTTCTGACGCTGTGTTGATGTTTCGGCCTCGCTGCTCCGCTTCCTCACGCCAGACCGGGAGAAAACATCTCTTCCAGGAGCTGCTTTGTGCACGATGGCGGCGTCACGTTGGAACAGGAAGTGGACAAACACAAACTGCTGACACAAAGTTACGACGCCTACAATCTGACTTTTGGCCAGAGGGTCAAAAAAACTTGTGTAGACTTTGGAAACTACGTCTGAGATTTAACGAGCATTTAACCAAACCACATGATCTTCTTCATCAGGAGGAGTTTGACCCATTGTCATGGGAACACGCAGGAGAAATCCTGATGCTCCAGTTTCAGTTTTAAGGTTTCGTTCAAATCAACATTTATTTTATTATTTTAAACTTCTTTTGAACCTCAGATTGTAAAAAAACATCGACAAGGAGTAAATAAACTGGACAAACTCCACCCACTGATGAAGACCATGAGATTCAGTCAAAAGCTCTAGAACAGCTACTTTGAGACATTTGAGTTTGATCTAGATTTGTTTCTTTAACAACAACAACATTGTTCCTCAAACGACGTTGACTTTAAGTTGTTTCAGGTCACAACCTGCAGAACCTCAAACGTTCCCATGAGCCTCAGCTGCACACTGTGTTTACTGCTAACTAGCTAATGTTAGCATGCTAACATGCTAAACTAAGATGCCGAACATTACACCTGCAAAACATCAGCATGTTAGCATTGCCACTGTGAGCATGTTAGCAAGCTGATGTTAGCATTACATTCAATGCAATGCTAGCTGTTAGCATTACATTCAAAGCGATGCTAGCTGTTAGCATGGCTGTGGATCTTTTAAATATTTTGTATTGAAGATGTTTGTTCTTTAAAACACGAGTCCTGTTCAGTTTCTGGATCGTTTCCATACTGAGACGAATCTTTAGCTTCGCTATAAATAAGCACAGCGCTGACGAGAGCTTTGTGCATGTTTAAAACATTATGAGGAGTTTAGTCTCAGTGGAGACGCTGCCTCTCCGTTCACATCGCATCGTTGTAAATGTGAACATTTGGCTTTGTTGACGCTCACGCCGCCTTCGGCAACAATTAACATCCACGTTCACATCTGCCACTCTTTCAGATCCTGTTCAGGAATGAAAACCAGAAAATAAAATGTATAAAAAGAGGAAATCAGACTCTGTCACTGGTGTTTCCAGATATTGCAGCCTGGCAACAAGCAACCAGGAGCGTGCACGACGCTTCAGCAGCCACAAACACAACGGCACGATGATGGACGCTGTAATTACCGAGTGAAATCAGACGAGAGTAATAAAAGATGCAGGCTAACGTGTAAATCTGCTTCTGGCTGGCTGCTTCCAGATGCTGCACCGCTGGCGGTGTGTCAGCGAAGGTGAGGCCACGTGGACCTGCAGGACGACACAAAGCTACAGAGACGATGCTCAGTGTTTCTCTTCATGCACAAAAGGTTGTCATAGTTATAAAGTCCACGTACTGTAGAGAGAGAACAAGCTCACGGTTACGTAATCTAACCGGATTCGGGCAGCGAGGAGACCTGCATCGCTCAGGAACATCAGCAGAAAGGGAAATGATTAAAAGCTGAAGGGTGGAGAGGTCACCACTAACAGACCATAATAATAACTCTCATTTTCAGAGGCCTCCAAAGGTCAACCTGAATGTTTAAGAGTCGGATCATCTTGTTTGCAGGTCTCATGTTTCAAGGACTCGACTGTGTCTTCACTGCACGGCCACAAATATGTGCACACCCCCGTCAGAGTCCTCCACTTGGTCTGAAGAGTAAACTATTATTATCTTTGAAATACTTCTCAACGAGCTCACAGTGATGATGTTCACGTGTTCACCATGATGGTCCTGATCACAAACACCGAGGACCACCACCGTCAGCAGGATTCATCCTCTGGAGAACACGAATGTTTGGACAAAATCACATTTCCATCCTCCTGATGTTTCAGTTTAGATCAACCAGTCGGACGTGGTTAGCCTAGCTTAGCATAAAGACTGGAAGCAGGGGGAAAATGCTACGAAAGACCTTTAAACATCTCCGTCTCCACCTTCACAAACTTTAAATTTAAGACTTTGTCTCTTTGTTGTTGTTTATTAAATATAAAGTGGGTTTAATTTCTTATATTTGATTTATTTTCATTTTAAATTGTTTGTTTTAGCTGTTGTAACGTGAATTTGACCAATAAAGTTTTTTTTGTCTCATCATAAATTTGTATAATACAGTACATGTGTCAAATCTGTATAACTATATATATATATATATACATATATATATATATATATTTCTGTTCTTTGTTTCTTTTTGATTTAAGCTCATTTCATTTGTCATTTGTATTTTTTCTTAGTAAAACGCTGTTATGAAGATTTTCCTTTATATTTATGTATTATTTGTTACTGATAATCTAGTTTGCAGTAATATTTGGAGACTTTAGTTTTAAGTCTCTGCGTGTTGATTTACACTTTTAAATTTGACCCTGAACGCTGCAGCATGCTTTTTGAATCTCAAAATAGTCTGAAACACCTTTAAGGCGCCTCGACCCGCCTGTGAGGTGTTCAGGGTCGCAGGACAAAAGTGCAGGAAGCCTCCAGCTGCTGCGAGCGAACAGCTGAGCGGCTTCACGCCTGCAGACTCCATCTGTCCACTGCAGCTTCGAACCAAACTAAAACTAGACGTTCTCCACCGTCCACAGCGAGAGGTGGAGGTCCTGCAGGGACTCATACGACCACCTCGTGGATGTTTCAGATCATGAACTATATGTGAACTGGAGTTGTGTTTGTATTTGGTGTTTTCCATGACTTGTGTGCAGGAGCGTATATTTAGAGCTTTATACTTGTATTTGAAGGTGAAGTGTTGTTCTACTGTAGCTCACTGTAATCCCTCCTGAAAGATGTCCAACTCGTCAAACACAAACTCAGCGATCATTTTGTTTTCATGCTGCTCCCACGGAAACGTCCCGGTCAGAGGACAGTGTGTCCACCCTGACAGCAGCCACAAACCCACCATGTGGAGGATTAGTGTCGAGCTGCAGGACTGTAAAGTAATCCAGCAGTCATCAGGACTGTGGGCTGCGAGGAAATCTGAAATCTTCCCACCAGCAAGAAATCACAAATAAAGCTCATTCAGGGGTTGGAGGAGTAAAACTGTTAGTCCAATCAAACAACTCGTCTCCTGGAAAAGACGTTTGCATTCGAGAGACAGCTCGGATCGGGAACTCTGACCGCGGGTTCACGTCCTGAGTCCCGCAGAAGCACCTCGCTGAAGGTTAAACGTGAAATCAAGAAAGCACGTAGTGTTCGGAGCTTCAAGCCGCTGTTGACTTTAAAAAACACATTTACTATTAACGCTGCTGCACCACGTTCTCTCATTATGTTGATATGTGTATATGTGTATATATAAAACGGTTTGTCTTCCTGTCCAGCAGAGAGCACTGACAAGTTCATTTCTACACTGTAAAATGTCCGGCTGTCACAATCCTCTAAAAACAAACTCTAATTGAAGGAATCTTTATAAAAAACGTAAAATTACTATCGGCCTCATAACGTCCGGCTGCAGCACAAAGTGTTGATGCCACAGAGTAAAGACGTTGGTTTGCTTCAACAGAACTGCTTGTTGGATGCCTCCCCCTACACACACACGCACACACACACACGTACACACACACATACACACACGTACACACACACACACACGTACACACACACACACACACACACACACACGTACACACACACCACACACACACACACACAAGTACACACACACACGTACACACACACACACACACACACACACGTACACACACACACACA
>JAVQJD010015988.1:0-30702 GCA_036023655.1 Nannoperca australis | reverse complement strand
GTGGGTTTTTTTCTCTCACCGACTCTACAGTAAAACAATTTCCGCTCTAGAGAGAGAGAGAGAGAGAGAGAGAGAGAGAGAGAGAGAGAGAGAGAGAGAGAGAGAGAGAGAGAGAAGTTTTAAACAATTGGTTTGGTTGCCAGATTTAAAAGTCATCATGGGAATAGGTTAGTCAGGGAACAGATTAATGGATTACTGCTTTTTTTGTTTCAGCTTATTTTCAGAGGACCACATCAGTGATCAAACTATAATTAAACTTTTGGGAATTTTGGAATCTTTACTTGATAAAAAGAAATCACACAATTCCATGTGACAATACATATTGTTCTGCCAATATAATGAATGTATTGGCACAAAGTCAATGATAATAAAACATGTAAAATGGATCAAATAAATAATGGTTGTTAAACACACATTAGTTCATCCCATGTGTTTGTTGATGTATATTTCTGCCCACATCACATTGTTCTATCTATCTCCAGCTGACTCTCATCCTTACACTGGAGCCTTATGTTACCCATTTACTCTTAGGAAGACGTTTATGGAGAGCTTTCAGGAAGCTCCTAACAACTGAATTTACTTCTTACTGGACAGCTTGAATTTATGACACTAGTCTGATGTAATACATCCAAGGCTCTAAGGATGCCTGCTTGTGATGCACTTCGCTGTAGACTATAAGGTAGATTTAGGATAATCAGTTTAAAGCATAGCTACAGTCAGGAGAGAAATATCCGGAATAATTCTGTAAAAGAAAAAGCAGTTTGTATTACTAATTAACTTGAGACACAAAATGTAAAGGTAAAAGTACCTGATACAAACTGCTGTGGCCTCAATGTTCATACATATACCAGCATATTCATATTCAAATCATAGCATGCATTGTGATTTTTCTAATGTTCCTGTGGACTTTTATGTGAATTGTTGGCTGATAAATCAGATCTTGGTCACTAGTCCTAGTCATCTAGACATCCATGCTAACATAAAGTGTGTTTATTTGTTTTCTACTGACCTGGTGTGATGTGCCATATACTAATTTAATTGGCAATGTAAAAAGAAAGACTTCTGGGAAAATACAGTAGCTAGTAAAACTCTTAAGAAAACAAGAGTCTACAGAGAGCCTTCAAGTAAATGCTAACATCTGCATGCTAACATGCTCATTACTCTCAGTGATGATGCTAACATGGTGTTTAGAAGATTTAATGTTCACCTTGTATGCCATTTTAGTTTAGTGTGCTAGCAGGCTAACATTTGCTATTTAGCACTAAACATGAAGTAAAGCTGAGGCTTATGGGAATATCATTTGTTATGAAATGTCATCATTTGAACATGACAAATGTTTGCACCAAATTCACGCCAATCCATGTTTGTTGAGATGTCTCACCCACCAACAATACCATTCCCAGCTAGCATGGCTAAAGATGTAAAAATAACTATTGATTCCAGTGTTATAATGTACCTGCATTATTAAGGTTTTAATGTCAGCTGGGGTGACCCTCTGCCAGAATAAATACAACCACAGAACCTATAAACCCACATGCTGTGGTTACTAAAATGCTATGTTTATTTCAGGCAACATTAACCTTCTCCTGAAATGACCACTCCAAAATATTTTCCTGCAGACTAAATAATTCAGCACTTCTATTTGCTACCAGAACACCTGCCAAATGTTATTTGTCCAGTGACACAGAGATATGCTGTGTGGGTGAAAGGGGCCATATGGTCTAAAGGAACCCTAGGAGACATGGCCTCTGCAGGGGATGGAGAGAAATTATTATACACGTATATTTATATTCTGATAGATACTGGTCACATTTTCTGACTCTGGAATCAGAGTTTGGGTTTTAGTTACAGTCAGTTTGCGAGGTGCGTGTGGTATAAGACAATGCTTATCCTAACACGGACCATTGAGCCAAGTGATTTCACTGCCCATTGTTCCAAAGGCAACAATGTCTCATTCAGCTGCTCCGACTGTGGCCAGATACAGGACAATAATTGGCTGACTATCCTCAACTCGAGCACAATCCCCTGGGTTTTAACTGTATTACAGACAGCAGGGACCGTGACATGACCCAGATAGGCTTGTCATTGGTGCAGTCTTGTTCACCTGCACATGTCTGAATGTGTGTGTGTGTGTGTGTGTGTGTGTGTGTGTGTAGTGTTTGTTTAATAGGTGTTCTACATACAGAATGACAAAAACACTGCTGTCTAGTCACATGCCTTGGGCTTAAAACAGACCCATGAAACAGATTTGAGTTATCTGATGACTTTGATTTTAACATCAATAACTTGAACATTGGCAGAAGGAGCAGCACACTCAGAGACCATGGCAGCGGTGAGACTGAACCAAAACAGTAAAGTTGCAGGCTGAAAAATCCTACACAGTAAGCTGAAAGAGGCTGAAAACGCACTGTGGAGCTGAGGGGAACTGCAGAGTCATCATCATAAATATCTGTGGGCCATTACTACAAGTGAACCCTTTAATGCAATACAGTCATTTGATTCAGTGTTATTATAAAAAACATTGGTTATAACAACTTTAAATTAGTTGCTAATGACTGTTACTATGGGTGTTATCAGGGGCTTCAAGGTACAGGTATTAGAGCAGAAATGCATCTTTTCTGAATCCCATCATAAACAAAGTCATGAGAGTTTGTGTACCTATGTTTTTGCATATAGCGTGCATGCACGTTCTGTTTATATCTGTAGGCATGTTGTCTGGCAAAGGGTATTTAAATACAAATGTCCAGAAACCCCACAAACTCCAATCAGGACTTGATTTACAGGCCTCACTGCCCTGAGTCCCTGGGGTGCCAGCTAGTCCTTGCCCCAGGAAGGTTGTCGTCATAGCAACCACGCCATCAGCGGGGAGAAAATAAATCGCACTGATAGAGATGACACCGCTAAACTCACACACAGAGAGAAGCCAGTCTGTCTGTGGATTTGTCGGATTTGATGTATTAAAAAATGTATATCTTTAATGAAAAGTCGTTAATGCACGTACAGGCCGCCTGTCGGTGCAGAGTTCACGAGGACTTATTATGAGGATGACGTAAGCGTGCGTGTCAAAATAGGCTATGGCTATGTGTGCATTTACTGCCTATATTGAGAATATACACACCAGTACCAAACTGTTGTTATAAAACAGACCAAATATAACCGCATGACCACTTAGAATGAATGCAACATTGAGCCTATTAATATCTCCACTCATGTCAGAGCACACGCGCACACACACACACACACACACACACACACACACACACACACACGCACAGCCTCTCTTTGACAGTAAACTGACCTGCACACGGTGATGAGGTTGCTTCGCTCCACCGCCACGTTCCGAGCCGACGCTTTTTTCGAGACATCTCCCATGGCCATCGCTGCCTGCGCACGGCGGAGCTCCATCCAGGAGGAGGCAGCCCTGGTATCAGAGGACCCCTCCCTGTCTGCCACCGGCCCTCCTCATTCACCTCTGGACGCCGGAGAGAGGAGGCTGCGGGCCCGCATCAGAGCCGTTGACAGCCGGCAGCAGGAGACTTTGTCTGATGAGGATGTGCAGCTTGAGACATCAGATACACCGGAAGATGCAGCGCGTGTCGGCCTGTTTGTATTATTAGCCTACTCTTATACACAGAGGACTGAATTACATATGTGCTCTCTCTCTCTCTCTCTCTCTCTCTCTCTCTGTCTCTCTTGCCCTGCCTACTTTTTGACTTCATCATGACGTCAGTAGATCAGCTCTCATCATGCAGACTGAACATGACGAATCACCTCAGCGGCTTGTATTTATCATTATTTATTTTTATTTACTTTATTATTCTTTTTCCTCCTTAACAGGAAACAAAAGGAAAAGTGTAAAAGACTTCAGAAGCTACCAATTATTGCTGCTTTAATATAATGTAGAAAGGCATTTCTTAACATATACAACCTTTTTTATTCTATATTTATCACATATGTAAATATAGGACAATAGGTGTTGTGTTCATATGTTGTAAATTAAAAAAGACAATCACATTGTGCCCTGTATTGCAGACTAAGTGCTGAGACCTTCAATAAATTGCTTTTTCAATTTTATTTAATCATGTTTATTATTTAAATACAGGTTTTCTATTTATGGGACAATGCATATATGTCCATACAATTAATTTTTGTACTAAGCAATGTGGTCATGTGTTGTGACAGAAATGTAAGTAGTAATACCGTGTTTAGGTTTACAATAAAATAAAGTTTACAGTAAAATCAGGGTGATATCATCAACACCAGCAGCACCACAGTCATCCTGCCGGATCATTTCCTCCTTCTGTAATTTCCGATCAGCCTCCTCCTCACGCTCCTCCCTCCCTCCGGCTAACAGTAGTGGTTGTTCAGTATCTGGAGCCTGAACCAACTGAAGTGAATCAGCTGTCATCAGAGGTGACACTTTGGTTGCCCCAACCTTTCCTCTCTAATGAGCTGACAGCTGGTTGTCGCCATACGTTGCAGGGTGGGGGTTGTGGTTTTTGTTGTTCTGGTGGAGGAGCAATCACTCATGCATAGCTGTATCTGGTGCTCCATCTGCTCGGATGCTTCATGTTTTGACAACCTCAGAGCTGTGAATCGTATAGACTGTAATCTTAGATCTGATAAGATTCAGCAAATAGAGACAACAATTCCTCACGGTTTGGTTTCCCCGAAGAGAGAAGGCTACCAAGTTATTGTTAAAATGTGATTTAGGTGAACTTGAAGAAGGTTTTATTGCTTGTTATATGATGATTTATTGGCTAAACGTTTAAATACATTTTTAAATTAAAATAAAAAAGGTTGTGTTTTAGGATGGGAATCTTCTTTGTGGCAGATTTTATTTATCATTCTTGGGACAGGAGACAAAGTTCTTCATTTGTAATGTGCTGTTATATATCGTAAGTTATGTTCATGCCTGACAAATGTTTCACTTTGTCTTATAAGTCTAACAAGTCCATGGTGGCTTGGAGCTTTAATGTTTATGACACAATAAATATAATAAACTAATCACATTTCCTACAGTAATCACAATAATGTATTTTGTGTATTTTAAATGTGCCTAAAAACAAAGATAAGCAAGTCAAACTATGTTCTGAAATAGTTATGCATCATTTTAATCTCTAACATTGACTACAGGTTTTATGGGTCTAAAAGGTTCACGTGTTCCTTCCATGCTACCCTCTTCTCCCTGTGTTTATACGGTTGTGATTATCTGAAACTCAAAAACAATGTACACAAACACTCACACTATTGACTGATAATTAGTTTCATTTAATTTCACAACCAGTGAAGAAACTTTAACTTGCAATGTTTTTATTTTGGCAACAGGGGGCAGAGCCTTATCTAGTATCTTCCCTAATGACTTAAAGGGGCAGTCCACTGTTAGTGTTGCACTTCTATATGGGCAATGACAAGGGACAAAAAAAAAGAAACATGAGCTTAACGTCCTAAATGCTCATGACTTCCAAAGCCCAGACCTCCAGTTTCTAACACCGCTCTTAAACCCAAATGACATCATCAGGATTCTTTTTTTAACTTTGGAAAGGTCCTGCAGAGCCACAGAAAACATGAAACAACTGTTTATCTGGATGAATAGTACTTCTCATGACAAGTGGAGTGGTGGAGTGACCCTTTAAATGATAAACCATTATTTTAAAAATAATATTACACCACAGTGCTCACTCTTAAGAGCAATTCATTTCTCCACTTAAGCTGGATTATGCAATAAAATATTAACAAAGTTTCCACAATCTCTACTTGTATTATATATAAACAGCTACTGTAGGAGATGCAGTAGGTCTTCAGGGTATTTTTTGTGTTGGGGAATCAGATTTGCATTTCAGATAGATTAAATCTTTTTATTCTACTATGTTTTCTATCAGTATCAATATGTACTAAATGTGGACAGTAAGTTTTGCTCTGAAATAACACACAAAGGTTTACGCACATTGAGCTAAGACGTAATAAGTAAATCAATCCAATTGGTTTAGTTCCGTTTAATTTAATTCACTTTATTTCAACTCTCAAGGCATAATCCCAAAACAATTTTTTAATTATCTTACACTGTACATGTCCTATAAACACGGAACGGTTGTCACTAAAACAGTCCTAAAATATTTACAGGCACAGTTTCCTGTCTGTTTATCTTGTGCCTGGTTGCTTGTGCTGCAGGTCCGCACTCGTGCTTGAGGTCTACAAACAGCTCAGGTGCCTCTTGCTCCGAGCCGAGGCCTGAGGGGACTGTGTGAAATTCTGGACCTTGTTGTAAGGACTTTCAGGGCAAGAGGTCACACGGAGAAAGGAGATGGGGTTTGGCCCATGAAGGGCAAAAGATTTGTGCGTCAGCCCTCGATGTCCCGTCAGACAGACACATAGGACTCAGTAGACAACATGGACAACAACAAAGGTGTTCAGACAAGCCCAACCAGACTAGACATGCTGTCTGGACACCACTAACTGTTGGACATAATCAAATGTGGACATTTAGTTCGGTAGAATAACTACTGGAGTACACATACACACACGTAAGTGCAATCTGACCTGGGGTCAGCCGGTCTGGCCTAGAAAATCCAACACAGGAAAGATGTGAGGAGGGAGACAAATAATGAAAACATCTCACTGTTTAAACATCCAGGTCTGTCCTTTGACTTTTCTAAATTCTCTTCACCTCTCATCACATCTTCACAAATTATTTAGCTTCATTTACCTTTTCACATTTCTTTCACATCAACTGAAAGCATATAAAAATGTATGTACAATTTATGTACACTGACATAAATTGAATAGATCCTTAAGAAACCCATCAGAAGATTGTCTCTATAAGGGGAGAGAGTTGGGATTATGGTACAACACAAACCATCATTGGTCTCATGTTATGTATGACAATATGGATTTTGTTCGTCATAATGAATAAAGGTCAAACTGAAATGTGTTTGTATTCCCTCATAGTTCATGCGATGGAAATTTGATCCCATCCACTGAAAAATCCAGAGAACCAGAAACTTGTTTGTTGATGACAAAATAACCTCACCACAAGATCAGTAGCTTTTCTGGAGCTTTTGATCACATCACATGATCTTCACATGATCTTCCTCAGCAAACAGAGTGTGTCCAATACCTCATGTATGCTCATCTGAACATTTGTCAAAACAATCACAGGATGGTCTCCAGCTCTTTCAGAGATAAGCAGATGTCTGGATCTTCTGATCTAGGGCTTTGGGCTGGAGATGCTCCACGACCTTTGGACTCATGAATTCCTTTGCTGGCTCTGGCATGCCTGGCAAATACTCCAGACTCAGTATCCCGGGGCACGTATCCGGGCAGGCCTGCCTGTGGGTGGAGAGAGCCGTGGCGTGGCGGCCTGACCCCTGAGCCTCCACCAGCAGCTCCACCTGAGCTCACCACACATCCAGTGACGGAAAGAGCTCTGGGATTGGCAGCAGACAAGCTGACACTGTGGGTGGTAGTGTGTGACATCATGCCGCCGTAGTAACAGCTTCCTCCACCGCCGCTGCCTCCGCCGCCGCTGCTGGCCATCCTGGCTTTCTGTTTGAGGTCCAGCGTGAGGCTACGTCTCAACCACGCCTTCTTTACCTCTGCCTGCACCTGATAACAGATAGTTATGTTTGTCTCTTTTTATCAGATCTCTAAAACTCTTCACTCTTCAAAACCAAATCATAGCTTTATTACCTCTCCATTGCAGAAACAGTAGATAAATGCCACAAAAAAGCCCTGGAAAATGAAATTGACATTTTGTTAAACAAAGAAGTATAATTTTGTAAATGTATTGTATCTAAATACTGAAAAAGTAAGCTACAGCCAGCAGATTGTTAGCTTAACTTAGCATAAAGACTGGAAACAGTAAGAAACAGCTAGCCTGGCGCTGTCCAAAGCTAACAGAAAGCTCACAAATACATTTTCATTAAAATGTCATTTAGTCATCTGTAAAAGAAAAGTGTAAAACTGACACATTGTGGTGTAACTGTTTCTCCGTGTCTCCAGCCTGTATGCTATGCTAAGCTAAGCTAAGCGACGCTTCATATTTAACAGACAGATGTGACAGTGGTATCAATCTTCTCATCTTACTCTGCAAAAAAGCATTTTTCCCAGAATGTCGAACTATTCTTTTCAGTGTATAAAGTATTTTGATTGCAAAGTCAAATTATTTTTAGCTTGAGAGTGAAAAACCATTTAAATAAGTGTTCAGAAAATGTGGCTTAAAATTTTAGTTTTTTTTAACCTTTATGAAAACTGTAGTATGAGTTAACTTTCACATTAAATTATGGCTTTCAGAGTTGGTGCTTATAATTGTGTATTCTGACCTGGGATGAATTGAAGAACATCTCATAATGCATTTGCACCTGCCACAGAAGCCCAGTGACCTCAGTGTAGGGAAGAGCCATGAACACCATGTAATGAACTCCAAACAAGGGCATGAGGACTAATGTGGACTTGAGCAGTTTCCTGCCAATAAAGAGTGTAAAAATTCAGGTAGTGATTTAATGTTTGTGAATGGATGGCAGCCTAATAGTTGTTTGAAAGACTCTCAGGGGGAAACAGAATTAGATTAACAGTCAGTTTTGTTTTATTTATCATTCTTGGTTTAATGAATAATTACCGGTATTGCTGCCGAGGGTCCAGTTTACCAGTGTTTGTTTCCCACAGTTTGGAGGCCAGTACACGTATTATGTTGACAAAGAGGAGGAAATTCACCTGCAAGGACCGATGTGCACAGTAAGGTTATATTCAACAACATTCAAGGTTCAAATATTCTTAAATAGTATTAAAATGTAGATGTTTCTTACAACAATGGCTGCCAGAATGGGAACTTGATAGATCCACTTCAGGTTTCCTGCACTGATGTCCCAACATCTGAAAGAAGAGTTAAAGTCAGCATTTGTGATACATGGTGTTGTGTAAACAATAGACAGATGAACGCATCCCATAACTCACTGTGTGTCTGCCAGCGATGCTCGTGCACTGACCCAAATTGACACAAAGACAGCCGGAACACCTAAGATGGGAAAAATTGGGAAACCGTCAGTCTGTTAATTCTCTGATAGCTCGATATGTGACAACATCTGTCCGATGCAGCTTACCCCAGCCGATGATGGTGAGGGCCCATAGGTAGTTCTTGTCAGACAGGAAGGCCATGAATATGAGGCTATGTAGGTACAGCCCCTCCACCAGGATCCAGTAATGATTGGTCGCCAGAAAATAAAGGAAGAAAGTAACCGCAACCTTACAGCCGGCCTGAGGAAGCAAAGCAGTGTGCAAAGGAAACATTCAAACAGGCCTTAACATGCAGAAAAGAGTATTAGTTATAAAACAATAATTTATATTATCAGAAAACTGGTATTTGTGTTTTTTCTCTTAAAGAAATTGTTTGACATTTTAGGAAATACGCTTATTCTTGCCTTCTTGCTGTGAGTTAGACAAACCATTACGCGGATTTAGTTTACATTTTGACATATCCACGCTAGCTGTTTCCCCATTTCTGGAATTTTTTTAATAAGCTACTGACTTTGTTTTTCTCCAAAATATCAAACAATTTCTTTCAAACACATCATACTGTGTATCATCTCTAAGACTCATTAGTTGCACTCTAAATTTAATTTCATGAAGAACATGAGCATGTATTACATCCTAATGTGGACCACCATTACTGTGCATCTTGATATGATGGTAAAACTAAATACAACCATGATTTTCAATCATGGTTCTATGCACTTGATGTAAAGCTCTTATTTTGGAAGTCGCTTTGGATAAAAGCATCTGCTAAATGCCTAAATGTAATGTAATGTAATGTAATAAATAGTAATGAACTGGAAAATGTTTACCATATGGGGCTTCTGTGCATTGAACTCCAGGTCAGCTTTAGTGTCATCAGATATGGAGTAGAGCACTGCGTCCTTCACGAAAATGCTGACTGCTCGACATATGAAGGAGGTGAAGAGGTGAATGTGGATGTAATTGCGTGTGCAGTGGAGACGCCTGTGTGTGTGACAGAGAGAGAGAGAGAGAGAGAGAGAGAGAAAGATAAGTTAGATTGTTAGAACAGCACACGGTGTCTTTCAGTGGGCTATGCATCTGCTGTTAGTCTCCTCTCATGTTTTATGGACAAATACTTTCAGTTGTATTTTGTGTTTCTTACTTGAAGTAGCAAAGAATGGAGACCGCCACCAACAGTGATGTCAGAGAAATGGAGTAGCCAACAGTATACATGAGATGGAGCCTCTCGAACACCTTCTGAAGCAAAACAAGAGGCCTGAGCCTGTTATCATTTTTATGCCAATCCATACACATACTCAAACACACCCATTCAACAAACCACAAGCACACACAGTCTGTATACACATAGACAAACGCACATACCATACGTACGTACGTACCTCCTCTTGGCTCCTGTGGTTGGAGGTCAGGTATGTGGTGCACTCGGTGTAGTTGGCCCAAGTGCGGTTGATACCGAGCACCTGCTCCCAGCTCCCCGATGCATCACACTGGCGGTAGGCTTGCCCTGGGTCACATGAGAGCGGGACACAATCTAAATATTAGCACATTAGCATTACTCTCTGATACAGTAGGAATGGCAGACATTTCTTGAAGGCACTCAGCACTGTATATCAAATAGCATGTAGATAATCAAACAGAGGACGAACACATCTTCATGAATATTTCATAAGAAGCTTTTTGTAGCTCATGTACAGTTTTTCCCATGTTGTATTCCTAGAACGCCTCCATAAGCCTATAGCAGAGACTACATTTAGACCACACATCAGTACAAAGCTGCTTCAACATGTTAGTGTCTCTTGAGCTCTCCTACCTCTGTGGTTGAAGTCGTAGATGTACTCGGGACACAGCACTGAAACCAGCTGACCAGCTCTGCTCTGTGGCCAGCAGATGATCCCGTCCCACTCTGGGATACAGTCACCGTCTTCACAAATAATGAGAAACACATGTTGAAGCACCAATTCGATTTTTTATTAATCCTGATCCTTTCATACAGGGAATTTGCTGATACCAAGTCTAATCTGATATTTTACTTTTGTTCATGTTCTGAGTTACAGGTTTCCTTTCATGGTATCCTATAACATATATAATCAAATATTTTATACAGTATGTATTTTGTATAATATCTGTGGTCACGACTGTTAGTGTGGATCCGCTGTGGCGTGCAGTGTTACGGTTAATCTGCAAAATACTACACAAAAAGATAGAAAATGACAAACAATACGTGTGTTGGTGGGTTGCTCTAGTAGGATGTGTTTATAATGAATTACTGTGATATAATAACAATATATTAGATAAATATAGAGAGTTGCTACACTGTATGTCAGAGCTGCTCACTGTGACTCTCTTCTACCAGACTAATCTTCAGACCGGGCCTACGTTTATATATATATTTATATCTCCAAATATACCATGGAAGCAACTTATCATCAGCTTTTGCGTCATAATATGAATGAAAAATGTCCCGCTATTGTCTGCACCAAAATTCAAATCTGTAATCACAGAGATACTGGGCAGCAGGATATTGGATGGGTGTTACATCTGATCCTGAATAAATAATTGATGTAATAAATACTGTTTTTGATTACATATTTGGACATGCACTCTTGACGCTGGATATGCTCGTTAAAGGACCATACCTCCCTAAAAGAGAATATTTGAATATTTTGAAAGTGGAAAAAAACAGTAAAAAGGTTTAAAGGTTTGGTTGTATGTGTCGCGACTAAAAACTGAACTATGGGAACCAATTTGATGTGTCAATGATATATATTTTATACAGATTTTAGACAATTTTAGGGGTTTAGCTAACACATCTCCATGCAGAGACTGATTTATAAATAGTGTCAGGAGCTTCACTGTTTTGACAGAACAAATAAGGCACACATCTGCTGAAGTTGATGACAGGATAATAAAACAAAACCGAGCAATGTATTGTCCCTACATTTAATAAATAAAACAATCAAAAGCGGCACGCAAACCTTTAACCAGTGACATTTGTGCCTGAATGTTCCTCTCACACTTGGCGTGAGCACCAATCAGGACGTAGATCTGCTCGTCTCGTGTGATGACATCATCAGAGTCGATCTGTAGCAGGTGGATAAAAGAGAGAGATATCAAAATGTTAAGACAAGCATGCAAGAGATGCAATATAGTGTTATATGTGGAATACCAGCAAACAAGTGGTCTTAAGTAACAGGATAAATGATATCATGTATCTGCTACGGAGTGGTTCACTTACCTCTTGCTAATGTATTAAAGGCCCATATAAGTGTTTTTGTAAGTTTTAGCTCCTTAACTTAGCTATGATGTAAAGTATCTCTGCTCTGTAGTAAGTGGTTTGAAACAACTAACGTCATTGTCCGCACAATCCTTTAGGGAAGATCTCATTTACCTAAGCACAGATTGGCTATAATGTATCTGCAGGAGTCTGATTAGGTTGTTTGGTATTTGTCCAAGCCTCAAGAAAAGCAACCATCTCATCTGATCAGCTGTCATCCTTGCAGTTGTTACGTTCCCTAATAAAAGTCTAGTGGATTTGTCAACCACAAACACTCCCAAGGATCTGATGTGCTGCCTCGGGTGTTGTGAAATAGTTGTGTGAGGGTGCAGTATGTGATGATCTCTCGCCAAACCCCTTTTTCTCCAGTGGCGGGGCTTCTGCTGGCCACATGGGGGCCTTGTCCTCAGGACCTCGCCTACGCTGGTGAGAGCTATCTACACAAGCAGCTTTGTGTTCCCGGGTGCATTTCACAACAGGGCAGCAAAACTAGCAACTAGAGATCTCACATGAGAATTGTTTGCCTGCCAGAGGAGACCGGTGAGAGAGATGACGAGGCAGAAAGGTACAAAGACAGACAGAAAGAAACAAATAACTAAGCTAACAAACATCCAGAGGAAGGAGTTACCTCTGTGACTTTTACTTAAATGCAGGAGATTTACTTGTAATGGAGTAGTTTTACATTGCTGTCTTGGTACTTCATGGCTGTCTGCCTGACGAGCCAAAGAAAACTTCGCCATCCTTGTTAAACAAACTAAAGCCCAATTCGTGTCGATAAATATGTGATCACTAACATTCTTGGCATAAGCCATTAAAAAAACTGCCAATGGGCGAACAGTGTTTCCAGTATTGTTACACTCAGAATGCTGAACAGCTATCATTTCCTACAGTGATTTGTTTTGGTAGGGGACTCTGAGCCAAAGCCAATACAGACATACTGAGCTCAAACCATTTGTTGCTGTTGAATAGTGGACTGTGGACACACAGACTGTATTGGTATGGAGCATAACTGAATACACGCAAGACAGTTATTAACTTTTCTTTGTATTGGAGGGTTTTCTGCTGACAGACAGGTAGTGTTAGCAAGACAATTAGACTTAATCTCCTAGCCTTTGTTTCATAATTGGATTTGCTCTCTCTGGTCTCTGCTTCATGTTAAGTGATTTTCAGGCTGACTAAGCAGGAGGTCGTATATCTGCCTGAGGTCGACACTCAGGATCGACCTGGGGGAAGATGAAGAGATGGGGCTTGGAAGTGACGGTGGTCAGTGTGAGCTGCAGGGGGGTCCGACTTCAGTGGGTAAAAGCTTAAAGGGGTTAGAAGGTAATGGAGGTTTGTGAAGAAGAAGAAGAAGAAGAAGAAGAAGAAGAAGAAGAAGAAGAAGAAGAAGACCACCTGTGAATTGTGATGGTGGAGATTCTCTTGTTGTGGTTTCACTGCTGCTTTACTGCTGGTTTGAAAGTTTTTGTTTCAATCAGGGAGATGTCTCGTGTTTATCTGAACATCTTTTCTCTAAAAAAAAAACATGCCCCTTGAGAAAAATAATGTTAATATTTTTGGACTTACTCTTTGTGTGTGTGTGATTTTCAATAGTAGATCATTGTCATCCGGACTGACTTTCTTTTGCATTTAGAACAAACATATATACTAAAAGAAATTTCTATTCCTCAGCAGCACAGTCTTGTTGGTGAATGGCTGGCACGTTTCCCAAGGCACGAGATAAATCAAAATCTAAACGATCAAAGAGAGTCACAGATACATGAAATCTTCTACATTTGGCCCAAAGTGCAGCGGTATGGGAGTGTTATTTCTGACTCAGAGTCATATTACAGTGTAAGATATGATGCTGCCGTGTGAAATGTTTAAATTTAGAACATAAAAACCATCTTTTGATAGGTTAACACTGGACTAAGAGACTGAGAAGTTACTTACTGCTGTGTTCATTTGATTTAAGTTGGGGATTTCCCATAAAACACTGCATGCTCACCAATCAGTCAGGACAGATATAAGAACATTATTTTTATTCCAATCAAATAAAATCCATTTGAACTTGTGTTTGCACAAATCATAAAACGTAGTGTTGCTAAAATTCATGTTAATGTTGAGTGACTAAAAGCAAAAGCAAAACATAAAGAAACAATTATGCCCTCACAGCTTCTTTATCTGTTGATAAACTGAAATAAATCTATGAAAGGAAAACAATAGTTATTTAACCCATTCAATCAATGAAGTCATCACTAACTCAATCACTCAAATACTCAGGATAAGTGGAGTACACTTACCAGTGCAGTCACTATTATTACACTGTGGAAAACAGCCAAGGCACCAGTTCCCTGAGCAGACAACATGATATCTTTTCAACTGTGGACTTAAACAGGATGTTAAATCAACATCAGATCATCTTCTCCTCCTCAGGTTGCAGTAAAGGAACTCAAGTCCCAAAGTTAAGGACTATTCTTCTCTGCTGTCCCATCAGTGCTCCTTGTGATCCTGTGCCTGTAGATAGTAGTTGTTTCTCTTTCAGTGGATCTTCTTGAGCTTTGGGGTCTTTTGACATCCAGAAATGATCATTTAAAAATGTCTCCAGTTCTTCTCCTCGTGGATCAGTGGAAATCACTAATCATGTTTATGGGACCATGTAACAGTCAGTCTGTAGTGGGACGAGGTTTCTGTCAGGAAGAGAGAAGGGAAGAAATCTCCTCCTTTTACAGTTCTTTGTACTGTTGTCTATCAGAGATGGGTTGGCCTTGATTGGCTGTGGCTTCCATGTCACTTAACTCTTTGTGCTCCTCTGGTGTGGTCTTCGGTCTCTGCCATTCTGTTTGTTTTTTCCACTTGTGTCCTTTAACCCAGTTTTTCCTAACCCCACAGACAAAGTGGTCTCAGGTTTTACCATGCTTTTGATAATTAAGCATATATTGATCACATGTATTTTGTTGTTGAGGATGTTCCTTTTTATTAATTCTGGACAAGAGACTGGATCATAAGCCTATTATTATACCCCAGCATCATAAATAGAAGCAGTGTGATTTAATAAACTTTAGCCTTAGGTATATGTCTTACCACGGCAAGAGACCAATATTTATTTTCCAGTTCCCACACTGGGACATTTTAGAGGACATTGACAAAGACCAGACTCACACTGTCTACTGTTTATGCCAATTAGTTGGAACCTATAATCTCTGTAGTGCTAACCTCGCTGACACCAGCAGATGTAACAGATACACAATTTACATGGGAAAGATGTACAATATTTTGGCTTGTGTTGAGGTTATTTTTGAGACCAGTTGTTGCTGATTTTCTGCAGTGGTTCCCAATCTCAACCAGAAACACCCAGGGGTCCTAAGAAACATTTCAGGTTCCCATGGTTCAGGATTTATTACACATTTTTCTCATTCAATGCAACTCACAACAAATGGGGAATATTTGAAACCAGAGGGAGGATGTGTGTGAGAATGTCTAAAAATAATTATAAACAGAAACCACGGAGAGCACGTGAGCTAGTTTGTGACTATTGCACATTAAATGATTCAAGAGAGAGATTCAAGTCTGTAGGAATTTAATTCTAACCTTTCATTTGACAAACAACCTAAAACCTGAAGAATGTCGCTTTTATTGAGCTTTTGTTTTGAAAGGCCAAATTCTGACGTCATCGCAACCAGGAAGTGCCGGCTTCACAACAAGGACAGCTGCAGCTGCGTGTTTGACTTGTCAAAACTGAAAGGTAGACAACGAACTTCGCGCTGTTTCGTATATTTATCGATATGAAAATTAATGTTTTCTAAAGTCAGACGCCTCGCCTGCAGACGGAGGCTTACAGCTCGTCTCTTTAGTCTTTTTCTCCACATGCACAGCAGGTTCCTGTTACACTGTGCATTGACACGTTGGTTGTGTGTGTGAAGGGCATGGCGGGGGCTGCGGCGCTGAGGGCTCTCCGGACCCTGCGCCCCCGGACGCTGGCCGCGACCTCAGGCAGGTTCCCGGCCCCGTTAGACTACGCCCTCCCGCCGCCGGCTTCATGCGTGTTGTGCTCGCCGTGGAGGACGTCTCCCGTCAGGACGCTGCAGCTGTGCTCCGCCTTGTGTGCCGGACACAACAAGTGGTCAAAGGTGAAAAACATTAAGGGACCTAAAGATGAGGCGAGGAGCAGGATGTTTATGAAGTTTAGTATGATGATCAAGATAGCTGTGAAAGGTGAGATTAAACGGCACAAAAAAAAAAAAAATCATGCATTTTAATAACAGTGTTTTCTTGTCAACTATGGCTCATTTCAATTTTGGTTTCATCTGCAGAGGGTGGATCCAACCCAGACCTGAATTTAAACTTGGCCCACATACTGGAGCAGTGCAGAGGCAAGAACATGCCCAAAGCGTCCATAGAGGCTGCAATCAAGAGTGCGGTAGGTTGGTCACAAACAAATGATCGAAAAATGCTGGTGCATCTGAACAGCTTAAAATAGAGATTCTTCAAGTCTCCGGAAATCTTAAGATGATACCTCATTTGTCACCTGTCAATACTTGGAGCAGGTCTATAGATCACCATATGACTTTACCAATAACAATAAAACAATAAGAATAGTATTGTGAGACTGTTTTGCAATAATGTGCTGGAATAATATTCTGCAAGAACGTCATCCATGTCTCTTCTGTTCGGCTCAACAGGAAAAGGCTAAACCAGCGTCCCAGCACATGTTTGAAGCTCGGGGGCCCGGTGGATGTCTGCTGCTCATCGAGGTCCTGACTGACAACAACGCTCGCAGCCTACAAGAAATCAAACGGCTGCTTAACAAGAACGGGTCGGGACCGAATTTGTATAATCTTTTCTCTGCTGTAAAAGCTGAAACACAGATATTTCATGCGCTTTCACTAAAACACTTCAATCCTGTTAACCTGATCTGCTCAACAATGAAGATCAGCAGGTTTTTCAGACAGTGCCACGCTGACTAAAAGATAAAAGTTTCAAAGTTGTGTTAGTTTCCCTCTTACTCCGGGAGAGTTGATTGCCCTCTGTAGCATCCCAAACATCTAGCACTTAAATAATGGTAAAACAAAATGCCACTAGTTATACACAAATACCAATTAACCGGTCTGAAGGGAATACCTTAAAACGTACATCAATACTGTACACAGATCAGATATACAGGGAAACAATGCAGTAATTACACACAAGAA
The DNA here is from genome assembly GCA_036023655.1 of Nannoperca australis. NCBI lineage: Eukaryota > Metazoa > Chordata > Actinopteri > Centrarchiformes > Percichthyidae > Nannoperca > Nannoperca australis. The sequence goes on along the minus strand of JAVQJD010015988.1, from coordinate 13,245 downwards.
TGTATGGTAATCGTGCTCATAGTAGAGGCTGGTGCAGTAGCTAGTGTGCAAATGGCAGTGGCCACTAGATGTCCCTCTGCAAACAAATATGACTTGGTAAAGAAGCTGCTGCCATGATGCAAATGATAGAAAATAGCAAAAAGGGACAGCTAACGTACAGCAGACATAAAAAAAAACATGCATCATACTACATCACTCTTAGTGAGCACTATTTAATCTCCTACTCAAATGCAGAGACCTACTGCTTGTTTGTAAAGTTAATTTTCAAAAACACTGTGGCGCTATGTTAATGACTTAACAGCTTAATTGAATGCTTTTACTGATTATGAAGTCATTATATTATCTGTGACAGGTAAAAATGCAAAATTGTAATTCTACAAGTGTTGACTGTCTCTCACAAGCGGCTGCGTCTCATTTATGAATGTGAGAAGTACATAAACAAAAATAAAAGATACCTAATAAAAATGTAGTTTATGCATTTAAACAGAAATGATCACATGGTATAGTTTGATATGGGATGACGTCGTCTCACAGAGGTGTAATTCTGCACTCCTCCGCCCACAGAGGGATGCTGTCAGAAGGAGCCCGACACAACTTCAACAAGAGGGGGGTGGTGCAGGTCCCAGGCCACGACTTCTCGATGGACCGAGCTTTGGAGTTGGCCATTGAGGCGGGAGCCGAAGATGTCCAAGAGACTGAGGATGAGGATGAACAGCCCCTCCTGCAGGTCAGACATGAAGAGGCATCTTGTCTAAAGAGAAAAGAACAGACATCTAAGGGAGCGTGTCCCTGGCTAAAGAATTGGCTAATTATGGACATTTTCTCACATTATAGACTAAATGATGAATGAAAAACAGCTTTACTGATAATGAATGTTATAAGTTGCAGCCCCACCACAGTTGAACTAATAGTTTGCTCCATTTCTCTCTACTCAGTTTATTTGCGATATGACGGACCTGAAGAAGGTGCGTGCGTCATTGGAGGAGCTTGGATTGAAGATTACGTCTGCTGGATTGGAGTTTGTTCCCCGCAACCTCTTGTCTCTGGACCAGGACCAGCTGGATGCTGCGTCAGTGCTAATAGAAGCCCTCAATGACTTTGCAGATGTAGTTCGAGTCTGGGACAACATCCAGGCTAACAGCTGAGTGCGCTTCTAGTGGACGCTGAACATCTTACACGTGGAAGTTTTGGTTCCACAGAGCAACGATTTGCCAACAGATACCCTGTTCTGCTTGTCAGAATACCTCATGCTGCTTATCATTATCAGCATGAACATTTTTGATGCTGCCTTTCTGTATGGGGAAAAGAATTAAAGATATAAAATGAAAGTGAAATAATTGCTGCGTCTGCATTTATTTGTATGTAGATGCTGTAGAAACACAATTGCCAAGTAGGTCTTTAAAAGTTGGTGATGAGAAGTCACTTTCCATTGGATCCTAGAGAAATGAAAAGGTTCTGTCTGAGTAAAACTATGCTTTTACTAGTTGAGGAAGGAAGCAATGTTTATGTATTAACAAATTGAATGTAAAGATCCCATCTAGACATAAAATGATCTGCTTTGAATGATAACTTTTGTCTGATATGGGTTATTCACAAAAAAAGTTGAATGACCTCTAAAAAGTATTAAAATTACATTACTCCTTCTCCACCATAATGCAGAATCTTTGAATATGCAAATATTGTGTCATTTCAGAAGTTTAGCTGTTGAACAAGATGTCTCCTACTCCACAGAAAAGTTCATTCTTGGTGTGTGTTTACTGGAGGTTTCAAGTTGTATAATACTGGACCGTGATTGGCTCCTATACTAGTTGCGATGTCAGTATCATGTACATACGTGTCCAAAAATGAGATTTGAGGTGAGAGCAGAAAACATTCCAGTGAAAACAGTTGTCTACTGTCAGACTCAGCACATAATTCTACACAGTGAAGCTCAAACATCAGAGGGAAGGAACAATAAGCAACATACGTTTTGGAGTGGATAATAATTACATAAAAATATTTATTAAATTATTTCAAACAATCAAGAAAATAATACAGATGGCTGAAGGTTGAAGGTTGCAGCTGAAGGACATTTTGAGCCAGTGTCATCACAGGGCATTGCCCCCCCACCCCCATATCACTGTAGTGTCAACACTGCAGTCAATAAGATCTCACATTTAGTATGCATGCCACATATTGAGCAGGTACTATTCCTTTGGCTGGCCAATTTCATTTTACACCAGAGCGTCATGTATGTCACAACCTGAACTATATTTTAGAGTTACCCCACCAAACTGAACTACATGCAAGAACATAGAGATGGTAATTTAATGTTAACGGGGGGATTCCAGTGAAATGGCTCTGAGCCCATTTCCTCGGTTTATCAATGCCACTCATCGATTATCCTGTCAGTTCCTCTCAGCTATAGCATGGCATTGATTAGTTTCCAGTGTCAGTTAATGTTGCGCGGCATCATGCGAGCTGCAGGTCAGTCCTCTGCCATGTGCCAGAGTGGAGAGTTCAACATTGACGTCTGAATGAAAGATATGCATTTGTTTTGCCTAATTATGAACCGTGAAAGAAGAAAGTGAATGTTTTTGAAAACAAACAGCAACAAAAACTAATCCTTAAAGGATGGATATTTGAGTCATGGCTGCCTTGTGGTCAAGAGCAAGAAGGATCTAACATTCTGGTATCAAATCAGGTATGTTGTGTTTTTTTTAAACTTTCACTGAGACTTTGCTTGGCTGAAGATTTGACCAACTAGTGAGAGCAGAGAGATTTTCCACCCTGTAACTGCTGCCTTCCCTTTGCAGAAAACACTCTGAGTCAAGTATTGAGATTATTTTTGGGAGGGGCACAGCTAGATTGGCATTCTGGGAAATCAGAGCAGAGAGGAATTTGATAAGGTGGGGCTCCAGAATATTAAGTGTCACTGAGTAGTTCATTTCTTACATTCATATTGAGATTTTTCCGAACATATTTACAATAAAAGATAAAAATGATTTGACAAAACCAAAACTGAAGGAATTTTTATCATAAACCAAGTATATCAAGAAATCTACATCGTATGAGTAGAGTAATGTAGCTAGTGTTATTGAAATTGTAGTGATGGTAGTAGAAGGCCAAATGTCTTTCTAGAGACCAAAGAAGAAAGGAAAAACATACAATATCAGAGGGAAGAAAACTGTAAAAACAGATTTCTTTGGCCTAAATATAAATAAAAATGTTGTTTTCTGATCACCTGAAGACTAGCAGACCTCCATGTCTGACTCAGACCTTATGAAGAGTGGGGGACCAGCCAGCAGGGCCCCCGGATACTGCTCGCCTCCAACTCCAAGGATGGAGCTGCTCAGCCCCTCCAAGGTGAAGGACCGCTCTCAGAACGTCACCGAGAAGGTTGTGCAGGTACCTCACATGTGCTCATTTAATAGCTCTAAATGAATGAACTTGGACCTTCACCACCAAATTTCAAGTGAAAAATCTGTGACTGTAATGCCCCATGATGCATTCACTGCTTGCCAGGTCATTAAAGAGCTCACATTATGTTTTGATTTCGAACAAATAAAGAGGCTCCCAGAAAGACTGCTGTTAATTAACCTGCTAGTGGAAAAATCAGTAGGTGGTTTGGTGGATGGATGTTTTCCTTCTGGGTGTGAAAAGCAAAGTAACATTGAGCCACAGTTCAATTCAGACCTACTGTTGTTACCGCTGGAGCCCTGGGGCTTGACATTCTGCATCACTGCCTCTGTGGGATGGTGGATATGAAACAAATGCAAGGGAAGCTGTAACCTTGCTGCACAGGGTCACTAGTTGATTTCTGTCTGTATGTCCATCTGATTGTCCATCTATTTATATACAGCATAAAATAAACAACTTATTTATCTACCTGAAAAATAGATCCATCTGTCTTCGAGGTCAGTGAGATTTGTCAGGGCAGCAAATATTAATTTGAAATTGGGTTAAAGAGAACACGCGAACTGTGGCAGCACATGATCTCAGTTGTGTGACTGTGACGCCCAGCTCATCATTACAGCCTCCAGCCCACCAGCATCCTCCATTCAGTTAGCTCTTGCGCAGTTGATTACAGCACGCTATTGCTTCAGCTTCACCTTCGAGATTTTTTTTTTACCTTTTGGAAGTAATTGCACTAATTGGATGCAATCTTTACCCAAGTCTCGCCTCCGCTGACAGTCAACAGTGACAGGATGGTCAAGGATTTGTTGGACCTACAAGGTCGCAAAACCAGAGCATGCAGCCTCCGCCAAGAGCTTGGTCAAAACAGTACGTCTTCTAGAAAGGTCTGTTGGTTAGTATTAGTTCAGAGAGAAAGAGTTTAAAATGCTACTTTTTGTTACAGATAATTAACTTGTTTTCCTATTTCCTTTTAAAGCAGAAGATTAAATTTGCTTATGTCAATGTGAGAAGGGTTGCAGTTTTGTTTTGTTGTTGACTGATTAATGCGAGATTCATTTGTCTTCTGGGAAAAGAAAGAGTTTTCCCAAAATTCATAAAAATAACATTGAAAGTTCAGATTTCTGAATTAAAAGAATTTCTAAAGGTAATGTGAGAATCATACTGATGCATTCTTCATGCTTAGGTACTTTCTTTGGAGTCAGATGTACTGCCTGAATATAAACTCCAGGTGCCAGAGACAACATGGTGGATCTTGCTTCACTACAGCCCCTTCAAGGCGTTTTGGGACTGGATTATTCTCCTCCTGGTCCTTTACACAGCTGTTTTCACTCCTTACTCAGCCGCCTTCCTCTTAGATGAACACAGGGGTTTTCATCAAAGGAGTTGTGGCTACGCATGTAACCCTCTGAATGTGGCGGATCTTATGGTGGACGTGCTGTTCATTGTGGATATAGTCATCAACCTTCGCACAACGTACGTGGACCAGAACGATGAGGTGGTCACACAGCCGAGCCTGATAGCCAAGCGCTATGTCAAAGGCTGGTTCCCTATTGATCTGTTTGCAGCGATCCCATTTGATCTTCTCATTTTCAGATCTGGCTCTGACGAGGTAAGAACTCTGCCTCTCTTCAAATGATTGGCTATTATATGACTTTTTTCTTTAATTTTTAGAATCCAAGTTCACATTGTATTGATTTTAAAATGGGTGGTAACCTGTCAAGTTTCTAAACTACTAAAAGGATTTCTACACTAGTTCTCTGAAGCTGCTGTTAGTTGAATGACTATTTCCCTGCCTAACATCCTCTTCCCTGTTGTTAATGGGCACCAAAGATGACAACCTTAACAAGCCTGCTGAAAACAGCTCGGCTGCTGCGATTGGTCCGTGTGGCAAGAAAGCTGGACCGATATTCTGAATATGGGGCTGCTGTCCTCTTCTTGCTTATGTGCACCTTTGTGCTCATTGCCCATTGGCTCGCCTGCATTTGGTATGCTATCGGCTTTGTGGAGAGGCCGTACACGGAGACCGGTTGGCTGGACAACCTGGCTGAACAACTAGGCAAGTCATACAACGACAATGACTCCACATCTGGCCCATCAGTCAAAGACAAGTATGTCACTGCTCTTTACTTCACCTTGAGCAGTTTGACGAGTGTGGGTTTCGGTAATGTCTCTCCAAACACCAACTCAGAGAAGATGTTCTCCATCTGCGTCATGGTCATTGGCTGTGAGTTGAATAACACTGTTAGCGACTGTACGAACAATTTTGGGGTGGGAAGGCAGGTTTGCACCTTATGTTTCACTTTAAAAAAAAAAACAAGACCCTACACAGTGTTATTTATAACTTATATGGATCCCTGTCTAACAAACAAGATCATCCCTATTCATATTATATTCATAACATATAAATATAGGATGAGAAATAACATAAATCTGCCTTCCCTTCAGCAACCCCCCTCCCTCCCCGATAATGTTTGTACAGTCCCCTGATATACAGAATGTGAACAATGCCCTTTTGAGCATTTTCAAATATTACAATTGAAATGCCACAGTCAACAGGGCCTTATTGTAATCTCTATGTCCACATTGCTTCTTCTGTCTCAGCTCTCATGTATGCCAGCATATTTGGAAATGTGTCAGCCATCATCCAGCGGCTGTACACCGGTACAACCCGCTACCACACCCAGACGCTGCGAGTCAAAGAGTTCATCCGATTCCACCAAATCCCAGGTAGCCTTCGCCAAAGGCTGGAGGAGTACTTTCAGCATGCCTGGTCCTACACAAATGGCATTGATATGAATGCTGTAAGTAAAAAGTGACAAACTTGAGTGTTATTGTATTCATCAAAAGTCCTGTTTTGAAAGTTGTTCAGTATCCCTGTTTTACATCTAATTGCTGATATGTCAATGGTCTTATTCCTATTCAGGTGTTGAAGGGATTTCCAGAGTCTTTGCAGGCAGACATCTGTTTGCACTTGAACAGATCTTTGCTACAGAACTGCAAAGCTTTCCATGGAGGCAGTCAAGCCTGTCTGCGTGCCTTGAGTATGAGGTTCAAGACAGTCCACGCTCCCCCAGGAGATACTTTGATCCACTACGGAGACATCCTGCACTCTCTGTTCTTCATCTCACGTGGTTCCATTCAGGTCACCCGGGATGATGTGGTTGTTGCCATATTAGGTAAAGCCATCTAACCATTGCCACTTTAACTGTGGTCTCAAGAATGTTCCAAAACCATCATTCAAAGACATAATCTACTCAGATACAAAATATTCATGCTCTTGCAGAAAAGAATGACATCTTCGGAGAGCCTATCCACCTGTACGATGAGCCAGGGAAGTCCAATTCAGACGTTCACACCATAACTTACTGTGACCTGCACCGCATCCTGAGGGACGACTTGCTGGAGGTCCTTGATATTTACCCCAGCTTTGCAGACAACTTCTGGGGGAACCTGGAGATAACATTTGACCTGAGAGATGTAAGTTGGCAAAACATTACTCCTCTGCTAGCTGCATCGCACAAAGTTCAAAGGCGATTCAATGCTTAATTTCAATGGTTAGCATCAATACCAATGCAGAGACTTGTCCTTAAATGGAACTACTGCTAGTATTGTACTGGTAGCTAAAAACCCTCTTAGTTGTCTATAGGCCAAACATGACAGACAATGTCCTTGGTTTGCGTCTGGCTGGAGACCTATTAGTGCAATAGCAGCCATTCAAGAGGGGTTTCCTTCTTTGATTTTATATTTGTAGATTCCCTTCTGTATTGGAACAGGCCTGTAAAGCCAATTTAGAAATGGTATACGATACCTTTTAATGCTTTCCCCCCGTGTTCATCAGGCTGATCAAGCACCACCAATAATAACAGCTGAATATTCTGGTGACGACTGTGGATCCCGTCACAAGTCAAGACACAGAATCCACTCCCTGGACTGCCGAATCAGGCCAGGTGAGATATGTCCATGTTTACAGAGGAATCTGGTTTTCTCCCAGTGTCCAATAACATTCACAGTTTTGAATGTGAGCATAGTTTCTATCTGTATTGGCCCTTTAATGGACTGACATAGCTTTTATTATAGGCATGCTAGTTACAGGTTCTAATTGAATTCTTTCCTGTGAACAGATGGAACTGATCACGAAGACCCATACCCCCTTCAGTCCTTCTGTCATTGTCACTCATCTCCACAAGCCCACTGGGATGACCACTGTAGCTGCGGATCCCCGAGTTCTCAGTCAAGTGAAGACCTAGCTAAGCCTCTTGCCCACGGGGCCAAAGTCGAGCTTTACCCTCCAGAAGATACAATACGGGACTACTCACCCTCTGTAGTGCACCTGCTACCCCCGAGTGGCACCTCAGTGGGGAGGGAAGCAGTGTTGGACCTCAGCCACCAAGGTAGATAACTTTATTAAAGTCTGTCCTGGAAAGACATACAGGGTGTGTTTGTCTAGTATTTTGGAGTTTTAAACATATTATGATTAACTACAGCTGTTGTCTTTATATATCCCTCAGCTTCATCTTTGAATGTGCCGGGAATGTATCAATACTGGCCAGACCGACAGTCGCAACGGTTTTCTACTCGTACCTGGCGATCTTCCTCTGTCCGCAACTCATACCACCCACCGCCTTTCACAGAAGAGCGGCCCGGTGAGCTGGAGTCTCGACTTGAGGTTTTACATTCACAGCTCAACAGGTGAATTCAATGATGCCCTCAGCTGGTAATAAAGTAAAAGTGTACAGTATAGTACAGTATAAGTGGACTTGTTCTGTTCCATTAAGGCAGTCCTTAGCCTTTTCGCCCATTTGGGTCTGCCCATTTACATTCCTTTTCCTAAACTCCCAAAGAAACAATTGTTTATTAGTCAGAAATCGTGATGGGCAGATTCAAGAGGGGTTGGAGTGCTGAGGACCATCCTAATGGAACAGGACAATTCTCTCAAGAAAAACAAAATCATGTTTAGGTATCGATGCAAATGTGCACAAAGACCGTCTCAGCTTGTGACCACCAGTGAGGGTGGGAAAGAAGATTCTTGGATAGTGTTATTGATAAAACGTATCACTTCACTTAATAGCCTCTGCCATTTTCATTGTCTCTTAATTTCCCAGACTGGAGACTCGCATGACAGCCGACATCAACGTTATTCTCCAGCTTCTCCAGAGGCAGATTGCTCCTGTACCTCCTGCTTACAGCACTGTGTCATCAAGTAACCTCCCTACTGACTCACCTGGCCTGTATGGGACTGGGACACCAGTGCTGCACAGCATGTACCCCATTTCTCCCATACAGATGGACAGCCAGGCACACACACAGGTTTACAACAATACCAAATATTACAGTGAAACCGGCAGAAAGATTGCCAGTCACTTTGCTTGCTACTGAGAGATTCACTTTTAGTCTTTTACTTAAGAAATAATAATTAAATGTTTTTATTATTGTTTTTACTCTAGACCTCTACCCCGACCGACCTTAAATTCACCAGCAAGTCCCAGGAGTCGCTGTCCAGCGGTATCCATGTGACTGTGGCGTCAGACGATACCATGTTTATGACCGTCACCCCCGAAACAGACACCCATACAGGGTTGACTCCACAGCTGCCCCAGCCATCAGTCAAATCTTCCCTCATGGAGAACCCCAGGCTGTGCAGCAGCCTCCACTACCCCTCGCTGCCGGGGAACCTGGACATCACCTCAGGACTGGCTGAGATCCAGAAACACCTCTCAGACCCTGTGCTGTCTGTCAGCTGAAGACCTACAGTAAGAGTTTTCGTGACTTTGAAAGTAGTAATACACCGTTGCTTACAGACTTTGGAAGGAGCCACATGACTAGTCCAAGATTCATGTATCATTACACCTTTAGACAGCGGTTAGTATATCAAAATGTGATAGTGGTGGGCTGCTAGGATTTCCATTTCATAGTGTTGAGACAGGATTACGCTCAATCATTGGTGATTGACAGTTATTGTATTTTTTAAAGGACAATTGCTAATTTACACTATGTGTGTGATAATGTGTGGCCTGGAGTGAAATTTCCTTTACATCTCGTAGTCGTGTATTCTTCTGTTTCATACCCGGTTCAGTAAATGTTGTGAGTGCCATCCCTATCATGTCATGTCATGTTTAATCCTGATACTTCTTAAATCTTTTATGAATACTTTCCTGGCTGACTAGTACAGCCTGACTGATACTGAAATTATGAGGCCATTACTTTACTTGTTTACTTTCAAATATTTTTATCTAAAAGTTTATAATAGTGTCACATTTGGGAAAATACACTTATTTACCAAGAGTTAGATAAAGGTGATACCACTGTCATGTCTCATGTCATGTCAAATAACAATATTTGAGTAAAACTGTTCCTTTAAGAAAATCTGATTTAAAAAAAAATATGGGCTGATATTTATTTTTTAACATCAAATAAACACTTTCTATAAGGATCCATTGAAATTGGTAATTAAAGAATTGTGACCAACATATGCACATTATGGCACAATTCAATGTTAAAATAATGATTTTGTCCATTCTCTCTGGTGAATAAACTATATAATGGTGAGACCTTTTTAAATTAACATATAGGTGCCACGTCATTGGATCTGACCTGGCCCTGACTTGTGAAAATTGATCTATGAACAAGTGGTTTTCAGACTTGATGTTAAGCAAATAATCACACGTCATGGCCCTGTACTGAAACACCTGCAACAGGTAGGAAATAGCCCATGTCTTGTACACACCCCAATACCAATTTCACAACAGGACTCATAGCAGATGTGATACAATGTAATCTTTTAGGTTGTTTGTAGCCTGTATTGTAGAGATTTTGGATGATGTGCTTCAAGCAGTGTTTTCTAGTATTATACAGTAACTGGAAGAATAAACCTTTTCATTTCTAATTGTAAATCTGTACTAAAGATTCTTATCAATATGTTGAGTCATCTCACTGTGAAAGCGTTTAAACTGTTGTCTAAATATAAAACGTCTGTATAATGCTTTAAACTGAGGGAGTTTGTTTCTGTATAAAATAATGTTATGAATAAAATAATTGGTGCACAAATGACAAAAAAGAAAATAATCTGTATTATGATCAATTAATACTAGTTAAATGTTGCACATAATGTATCACAGAAATGTTTCTCATTATCACAAATGATATTCAGTTGAATAAAATACACAATTATAATACGTCATGAACACTTAAATCCACATTACCACAATGAATCCACCTTTTAAAATAGTTGAGGATGACATAATGGGTAAAACTACACATAAAATGCACCACATAGTGTATAAAAACATGTAACTGAGACAACATGCTGAAAGCTTGAAGACTATTGAACCTTGGTTCATGTCTGTACACGACGTGGGATGTATCAGTCTGTTGGTTTCTGAAACTCTGTTACCATTTTGTTTTGGTGCTTCTTTGAGTTTTCTGATACAGGACATCTTGGTATTGTATCACAAAGTCAAACAGTGATGTACTCTAGTTCTCACTCAGTTGAAAAAAAGCTTTACACACATCATCTGTATCAACATGAACCCAGTACGAGCATGAAATGAATGTTGCTCCGTCCTTATTTAAACAAAGAATTCCCTTCAACGAAGTCACGTTGGCTTGTTAATCCAACGGAGAATGTTTTTGAGTTGCCCCATTTCTTCAGACTCTAAGGATTTCCAGGCAGTTGTTGTAGCAGATAGCGATCCAGTCGGGCTGGGTGGAAGCCCACTGGACATTATTGATCTCTCCCTCTGCTGTGTATGCCAGTATGGGGTCCTCAATGGCCCGCGGCATCTGCTGGATGTCCCAGATTAGAGCCTGGTGATCCTCCGCTAGATAGAGAGAAGGGGGAAGTTTGATTTGAATCGATTTATCTTATTTAAAAACAGTAAGAAAATAAGGTTCTAAACAGTACGTGTTACTGGCTTGAATCTGGAAAATAACTATTTTTACCAGTTTTCTTTTATTTCAGCAGGACATAAAAACAAGATCAGGGGAAACACGTGAGAAATACTCACAAAACATCCGTAATGATGCTTGATACAGAACATGTGTATTGTTCTACAGGACCAATTCAATCAGAATAATGAATGTGACTGCACTATAATAATATTAACAAATTCTGCTGTTAGCAGGGATGGTCTTCATATTGCAGCCTCCACTATAATACGATACAGGAATCACTGAACGTGATAATTAACTAAAGAGTATTTATATTTGTAGGATCTGAATATTTCTGATTGAGACGACTTGTGTAGCATCAAATGAGACATCAACCCCATTCCTTTCTCCAACTACATTTACTGACACGCTGCTTTCTACTACTACTTCACATGTGTAGCGTAAGAACGTCTCTCTCTCGCGCGTGCTAATTGTCAGCTACTGCAATCATGTTCAAGCTTGCATGAGAGAAATGTTCTCTTCTGTTCTGCAACAACTACAAATATGTTTACAAAAAGCCCTGAACCTGTAAACAAACTAAAACCTGCATACCTGTTGTACAGATGTGACAGGAGGAGTGTGGTGCCCAGGCGATGCCGTTGACGCAGGCCCTGTGGTTGTTGAGTCTGGCCACCGGAGTACAGGGCACACGCACATCTAAGATCACCACCTGAGGATTAGAAACAGCAAATGTACAGCTGCAGCAAATAAAACAGGACAAATAGAGTCTTAATATGAAGACACGTTGGTAATAAATGCGCTTCCGTTCTCATTTTCGAAAAGCTATACGTCCATCTAAAAAAAGATTTTAGTCTCTAATTTTGGTTTTTACATTCTAGTGTCAAGGCAAGGCAAGTTTATTTATATAGCACCTTTCATACACGGATGCAATTCAAAGTGCTGTCAACGGGTAGACCAATTGCTTATAAGCAAGCAAGGTGCTTTACATCAACAGAAATACAGAACATGATGCAAGTTTCCTGTGACTAAAAATCACCTGACATTTTTCGCATTCCATACAAGGAGCAGAAAAACAGTGAAAGTTAAGTTCCAGGCTTCCGTTTTAAGTACATATTGATTGAGGGAGCAGCACTCGCTCACCTCCATGCTGTCCATCGCCATGGTGACCAGGTAGTTGGGGTCCTGCTTGTTCCAGCAGAGCCGGAGCAGTGGGTGGTGCTGGGGGTCTTCGTAGATGATGGTGCTGTGTTCCAGGTGACGGAGGTCAAACATGCGCACCGAGCCGTCCGCTCCCACTGAGGCAAACATGTCCCTGCCGCCGCCGGCTCGGCTGAAAGAGATGTCATACACCTGCGATGCAAACAGAAAGTGGGTTCTGATCAAACAGGACCGCAGACCCAGTGAAGAGCATTTGGGAGATGGGAAAGCATAAAAAATTTGTGACAATACAATTCTTGAAGGTTTGATCCATCACGTCATGACAGTTACCTCTTTGTCATGGGCAATGAGCTGCGTCTTAACATGACCCGACACTAAGTTGACCCTGCCCAGCACCTGTCCAGTCTCCAGCCCCCAGATTGTGCAGGTGGTGTCGATACTGGAAGTACCTGCACACAGAAAACACAAAAACAATCATGTTATTTCCATCTTCTAGTTTTGTTTGTGGGATATGTCAATAAAGACAACAACGTCACGTTTTTACCCAACAAGTTTGGGTCCACTTCGTTCCAGTCAAAGGATGTGAGTGGTGCACAGAAGTCAGAGTTCTTGTTGTTGTTGAGCAGGCACTCCAGACGGGTCTCTGTGTCGCTCACCTGTAAATACATTACATACATTACATTAAGGCATTTAGCAGACGCTTTTATCCAAAGCGACTTCCAAAATAAGAGCTTTACATCAAGTGCATAGAACCATGATTGAAAACAACAGGACGTCTCATCAGACTTGTAAGGGCTGGTAATG
>JAVQJD010015981.1:0-52441 GCA_036023655.1 Nannoperca australis | reverse complement strand
ATTCATCACCAGCACTCATATTATTTGATACGACATCTTGTTGTTTTCGTCCATGATTCTATGCACTTTATGTAAAGCTCTTATTTGGAAGTCGCTTTGGATAAAAGCATCTGCTAAATGCCTAAATGTATGTATGTATGTATGTAAGCTACAATGTACAAGGTAAGAGAAGTAAAGAGCAGGTGGCAAAGTGAAACGATTAAATGGGAGACGGCAATATTTTAGAAGGTTTGGAACCGTATGCAGGAAAGGACGCAAACATATACTAGGGCTTTAAGTTAGTAAAGCTTAATTTGTATAGCACCTTTCATAGGGCAAGGGTAACATTGTTAAAAATAATAAATAACATTAGCAACAACAGACCATATACAACTACGAACACTATACAGCACGAGGTGAGACAAAAGCCAAAATAATTAATTAAAAATGTTCTTAAAATTCACCGTCAGCTTGACCTATTGCATGCCCTATTAACCTAAGTACTTAATAAACTAAGCTTAAAATGGTTGAGGACACTGGTGAGTAAAGCCGTGCTGAGTTGATAATCTGGACACCAAATTAATTTGAACAAACTACATGTTAGTTTGAACGAGTTAAAACCTTTTTGAAAAAGCAACAGCCCGAAAATTCAGGCAGACGTGTTAAAATGCTCATGTTGGACCTCACTTATTTAACACTTGAGTGTTCACACAAATAAGAGTGCAAGACAGAATATTTCTGGCCTACTTTTTTGGATTGCTGCAACATACCTGGCCTTGATGCTTGAATATCCGCAGATGTCATTATCCTCTCAAATGACACTTTAACTTCCAATTATGGATCCAATGCCCTCTTCCATTTCATTTGTGTGGGAACTATGTGTCCTCTCCTGTGTCTCTAACACAAGGCCTGGTAGCAGGCGAACAGTCTTTTTAGTTCCTTGTTAAGAATATTTTCTGTAATAGTTGCCATAGCATTTGAGCTCAAAATGAATTCAACATTTCAACATTGGTACGAACAGGCGGGCACGCACGCACGCACGCACGTTGGGAAATCAGCACATCTCAGTGGTTCCGACAGCTCGCTTCACAGTGCTTTCCTATACCAAAGCCAAACTGTCATCCTCCATCCTCCTCCATCAGCCCCTCCTCTGACCTTAACTGTCCAACTCAGTCTGCTTGCCTTCTATCCAACACCACTTTGGTTCACAGAAAAAACCTGCAATTTTGTTTCATGATCTCCTCACACACACCAACCATAGTACTGTAAGCGCTTTAGCTGCTACTGCTTTTGTCTTGGGTGTGTGTTTCTTGTTTTTCAGCAGAAACAGCAGGGTGCTGTCTTTCCAACAGATCTTACTTTTGGTGCAGCTCCACTCCTTCTTTAGAACAGGACATGGAAATGAAAGAGACGAAACGAGACTTTATTTCATCGCACCTTGCATTGCGTAGAAAATATATATTGTGGTTAACTGGTTTGGAGCTGGTAGTTTTATTTTTTGTTTCTAGATGTAGTGCAGCAATGGATTTTTTAACCATAAATATTTCTAAATTTAGATAGTCTTGAGGGAAAATGTTCTAGTGTTCAGAATGTGTATGTACTGCATGCACTGTATTGGGTGAGATGTATTTCAATAATACATTATTCTTGCAAGGAGGAATGGTTGGAACACAGTTTAATCCATAGAACTGGTAAACACACATTTCTGTAAAAAAGAAGTCTTTTAATACGACTTTGAAGTGGATGCATAAAAAGTTGACTCCCACTCACAGTCCCAGCTGGTAATTACAACAGAACTAGGCGTGGCTCTTCTTAACCTGAAGATTTCATTGCTACTCTCTCTTGTTTTGACAGAAGTGTTTAGAGTGAAGAGGCTTTGTTTTCTGGCCTCCTTGCTGTGCTGTACAGTTGTTGTTCTGAATGTTGTGGAAGTGTTGATGGCCCAGGGAGATGAGGTGACGTGGCCACTTAGGGATCATTGAGGAGGTAATTATTCGAGAAGAGGACCACACCACACATGTTTCTGATACTGCGTGCTCTGGCCATATGTATTGGCTCACTAATAGAGCAAAGACCGTGTCAACACAATTCCCTGTGTACCTGGAAAAAGTTGACTCTTTGGTGTCCTCAGCTTTTGTTTTGTGCAAACAAAGCTTGTGCCACAGACCCTTCCTCATCTGTGCAGTGTGAAATGAAGGGAAAAAGAGGGAGGAGAGGAGGGAGCTGTATTACAAGAGTGAAGAGCCCCAGCTTTATAAAAGTCAGCCATCCATATAATTAGCTGATGCTCTGCTCTTGTCAAACTGAGTCTTCACAACTTCCCATTTAATAACCAACTTTAGTTACTTAATCTTGACTTTCCAACGCATTTTATTTTTGCAGTATTAAAACTGTCTCTGAAGATATTGAAAGTACAAATGGCTCAGAAAAATATTTTTATGATCTGTCGGAGTTAAAAAATAATAAATAAAGGCTTAATTCAGCAGAATTCATTCTTATTTCACAATAGATTGACACTCCATTATTACAAAAAGCTATTTTCTGTCATAGCAATTTAGATGTAATAACAGTCCTCCTTTTAGGCTTTCATGTGTTTTTAGGCCTGACCTGTAAAACACCAGTCTCAGATTGTCCTTAAAGCGAAACATCACCGCCTGTTACGCGGATGTCCTCTGTGTGACACTGGCTCACCGGGATGCATTGCGCGCAAGCTTCTAAACCCCTCAGAGCAAGTTAGCTGCTGCTAGTCAAAGTTACACAACATTGCCAAGCCAATGAATTTCTGCAGTTTGATCATTTCATTTTCACATCTGGCTATAACGTTAACGTCAGGGCATGTCTAATGGGTAGAGCAGCAACACGCACACATTCTCCAGACTGTCTGTTTATATTTCAACATTACACCGTGTCAGTCCAACATCGCCCCAGCCTGTGGGACCAGCCTAGCCAAGTCTATAGCCATTACTTTGTTAGGTGACAAAAGATATTCACTCACTTGTCATCTACCCTCGTGGCCCTGCTGGTCTTGGTTGTCTTTTGCAGTTTATCATTGGGATCGTGAAGAAAGGTCTTCAGCACACCTTCATGCACAGTAACTCACACTTGGGCTCCCGGGGTTGGTGTCAGCGACAGCATCCAACCAAAACGACCCACGCTGACTTTGATTGCAGCAGAATGATTCCGTTTCTGTTGCCATTTTGGGCCAATTTGAGCAAAGGCACAACCAGCTCAGGTTCGAGGTAGTGGCTGCCGGCCATATCCTCTTGGACGCCGAATTTAGCTGCAGCCTCTGTCTCTTCTCTGCATTTCTTCGTCTGTGTACTCTGGCTAGAATAAATATGGCTGAATATCCAAGTCAGCCAAAGCACCCCTGTAAATGTATCCTCGTCTATAACATCGCCTCCACTCACATTTTGGGATGCCATTTTCGTTGTTGGAAACGTGGCTAGTTTACTAGCTGAGAGAACAAGTTTTATTTTTGAGCGACAGCACACTCCCTGGCTTCCCACAGGCTGAGACTAGAAATCCAAGCTGAAATAGCCTGTTGTAGTTTTTTCGTACAGTGGTGCCTGAAAGAACAACCACTTTTGCGACCAATATAGCTTTCACTGAGGGATGTATTTCTTCAAGTGACTCAATATATCAACACTGAGTCAGTGACAGCCTCATGACAGGCGGTGCATTTTCCTTTTTTAACGCTCTTGAGACCGTGTTTATAGCTCACTAATTCAAGTCCTCAATCTTCTCTGGATCCTCTTTGCTTCACTTGGCCCTCTTTCAACAGCTGCATTTGAGAGGCAAAGTCACGGCGTGCTCTCTAACTCTCTTCTGTCAACTTGTCCCCTCACATTGTAGCTTCCCATTCAGCCGACTTAGATTTTCCCCGCTGTTTCTTTTCTGTGCAGTGGTCTGCTCTTCAAACAGTAATTGAACAAACATGACTTTTGTTTGTTATCTGTATTGCCTCTGTGGACTTGGTGAATCAAGCAGAGTGAAATAAAGTATGAATGAAACAAAAATGTTGACTTTTTCAGCTTTGAGACTGTTGTGGTTTATGAATTGGGCTGAAATGTTTAGGCCACCTGCTCAAATGAGGCAAAACATTTACTTGCACTAGTTTAGTTACAAACTAAGTTGCTGCAGAATGAACACATTCTTCAGTCCCTGATAAAGACTCGAGCGTAGGTAATGTTCTTCCCAGCCGCCATCTGTCTTTCAAGTCTTTACAAAGGCACTAGCAGACAGCTTTGTGTATTCCAGGTAATTTATTTACCTGTCTTTGTTTGACTGCAGTAACTTTAGTGTACTTAATTGGGTCATTTGTTTGTTTGCAAGCAGGGAAAAGTAGATGATTAATACATTTAACTTCATCATTAGAGGGCTTTTTCCCTGCTTTCAATTAAAAATGTTTTTTTGGGTTGAGAGGGAGAATAGCTCAGGAATGGAAGGAAAGGAGCAGAGTAATAAGCAGTTCAGGGGAATAGTTATAGTTATGTTAAAAGTAGCAGCTTGTTATTGAACAGTAGCTACAGATTTAAAAATGTTTTGTACTTAAAAGAGAATATTGTGTTGACCTAAAGTCAACAGTTCAACCTGCTCTTTTGTTGGACACAAATCCGCACACAGGGACTTACCAAAGAGTCTTCTGGCTGGAAACCTTGACACTACCTGGCGTCATGCCTCCAGCACAATTTATTATTGGTTTGGCTAACAAAACCTTGGTACATCTGCAAAAAGTATCCAGCTGTATGAAAGCATATGACTAAAATGCTGCCAGATGGCAGATTTTAGGACTGGGTTTTAGTTTGTCTGTTAGTTTAAAAGGTAAATGGACAAAGCTAATCTGTTTTGTCTAGATTCTTTACTGTAATGTGCACTTAAATAAATACATGTGACAAGTTTTATTTCACTTTTATTAAAATGATTCTTTTGTACTATATCTTTTTATTTTAAATCTACCATGTTTCCAAGAATAAAAGTGATTAATTTTAATGGATATAAATGATCAGTTTCAGTTTGTCGAATCTCTCACATGTTCATCTACAGGTGCAGCCACTAAATCTGTTCAGTTAAGGGTCCCTCTGTGACTCTGCTTGTCTCGAAAGACTCAATTATTACAGACTATCTGAGATCCACAAAACTATCGACCCGAAGGATAGGGGGACTGGCACCTAGTACAGTGGGAATACATTCACACTTGCGAAGACTGAGATAGGAAGAGACTGGGAGGGAGCTTTGGATAGTGAAAGGGACAGAGATGTAAGCGGAGAAAGGGAGGGAAGGGTCTCAAGGGTCCTAACCTCTGATGGTCTTTACTGGAAAGAAGGAGGATTTGAAATGGAAAGTAAAAGTTGGAAAGCTGTTACCGTTATTCAACACTGTGCTTGAGTTTTAGAATTCTAAGATGAGTCGGACATGTTTTTTTTATTTTATTTTTTTTGTGATGTGGAATGGAAAGATGTATGAATGCCTTTGGGTGTTACTTGCCATACAGTAATGGTCCTATGAACTGTGGCTCCTCTGCTTTAAAATGATGCTAACATATTTAGGGTGAAGTAAAAGCCTCATCATTTATGTGCACCACAAGTAAAATATATTATTTATAATGTATTTCTTCTCGTACTAGCGCTTTTCTCCAGAGTCGTGTTTTGTTGGGGTTGAGGGACCTTCCTGGTGTTATGCGTTTTGCCTTGATTTCCAATTCCTTTGATGGCCAGAAAGGTGCCTAATACCTCAAGTGCTGTATAAATAAAATGTCTGCCTGAACCAAAGGAGCTCATCGATTTATCAACTGTCAGCATCTCATTTGTCCATATCTGCACAGACATTTTCTGTTTTTACAGTTTCTCATTGCTCAGTATCTCTATCATTTCCCTCCCTTTGATTGAGAGAGACAAAGACTTGCTGTGATTTTTTCAGTTAGTTTTTTTTTAACAGTATAATTCATCCTCTCTTTACTCAACCAGCATTGAGACGTCTGTGTGTTATGGGGCTAATAATGTTGAAAGCATATTGTATCTGAGCCAGCACCACATACAAACACTTGCATACAAAAAGCTTTATGACCGGAAACTCCATGAATTAACCTTGGGGACTCATCTGCCTGGAAACATTTTAAAGAGAAACCTACAATTCTTTTCTACTTCAGCAGGCCTCCTCTCTTCAGCTGTCCAATTATCTCATGTTCCTGGAATCCTGCCTCTTGCACTTACTACCTTACAGTAAAGATATTTAAACAGAAGTGAACATGACTTATCTATATAGCATTAGAATTCACGTATTGCCAAGTAAAGATTGAAGTCTTTTTGAATCCCTGAATGTAGTCTCATTTTACATTACTTTATTAATGTGTACAGCACAGTGCACAAGACACTTTTATGGAAACACACAACAAATGTAATCTGGAGTTAATGTCCATTCTTTAGGCTGTCAAGTACTTATTAAAGTGATCACAGGATGAGATGTATCAGGATCTGGGCGTCTTCCCACCACGTGGGGAACTCAATCTTCCTGCTGCCAACATAATCAAAAAGAGTGAATATTATCCCCCTTATAATTCTCCATGAATGTGTAAAATGGATAAATAAAATGGCATAATCATGTTTTTTAAAACCCCTAGTTTCTGCTATGAAATTGTGTTTCCATTGCTCAGGGAGAGGAACGGGCTTGTTAACTGCCGGTAAGTGATTGAGGCAAGGACTGAGAATTATCGATTCGGCTCTTTTGCAGAAAAGCCCTTGCAGCTCTCACAGTAAATATTTGTTTGACTCTCTCCCTCCAGCCCTGAGGTTAGAGAACAATGCAGACAGCATATGTTGAATTATACTTTGGAAAAGCGAACATTTAACACAGAGACTCCCCCTGCCTCTATTCGTAAATACAGAGACCAAGTAGAACTGCTGATCCCTCCGTTCCATCTATGCGATTCATGATCATTGTCTGCCAAAGTCGAGGTGTAGCTATACGTTTGACTTCTTCTTTTTTCTTAACTCCTGATGAGTCATGCCGCAAACTGATACCGCTGCAGTTTTAAAGGATCCTATCAATGGCACATCTCATTTCTCATCAATTTTTAAATGGTATAATTTTCAAACTGAGCATTCACTACAAGTTGTACTAATGCCGATTCTCGTCCTGCTACAAACCATCCAACAGGGGTGAATTTCATCAAGCCTGCAGCTTCTCAATGCTCTTATCTGATGCCTCAATTGCTTCTCATATATATTCTCGGTGGATGATGAATTAAAGATGCATCTTCCTTTTTATCCTGCAGGCTTTGAGCAAAGCTTTTGTCTAATGGGATGAATGTAGAAGGCCAGTGGCATTCACGTGTAATAGGTTGTGAATGGAAGATACCATAATAATCCACATCCCTCTTGTTAGCAACACAATAAGGTCACATTATTTTCATAAACGTAGCATTCTATACACATTGAAGACGGATATGTAATAACTTTTATTAAATGTCTATTGCTCTTGTCAATAGTGAACTTCTTTAAAGTCACTGATAAAAATGCATTTAATCATAGAAAGCTGGCTGCAGGTGACTATTTTGTGAGGCTCCACTCCTTATTCACTTAGTCTTGTGATGTATCCTAGCCAATTTTCAGTTTTTACTTCTTAGACTTGGCAGAAATGCTCTCTGCCTCTGTTCGGTACGCTCGCCCCCTACAGCTGTCAGAGAGAGAGAGAACAGGGAAGATTTAAAAGGAGCAGGGGTTTAATACCAGATAGCAGGATTGATACCATCAGATGTAATGAATTCAGAGATGTATCTGATTCCATGGTTATACACTCGCTGAGCCTGATGATTCTTATATCATTTTAAAGCCGCTTGTATTGATTTTAAAGTGGGGCACATGGATTTGCTGAGCCAGTGCGTCTGGAGTTAACTCTATCAGTCTCTTTAAATGGCGAAAGGATTTATCTACAGCCCCAAAACAGAGGAATTCTGCCCTTCAAGCAGATCGGAGTCCAGCTACAGTCTAGGAGACAAGGTGCAGAGAGTTGGATTTAATCCACACAGCACGCTATGTTGTATCCATCTTTTTTTGCATGTTATTTGTATTAAAGAGGAGGATGAGCCGTGTTGGAAATGAGGAGTAATAAACAACCGTTTCAATCAACAGATCCGTAACAACTTTATGGTTTCATCTGCTTCAGTAGGGAGGTTAACACAGTGAATGATTTGTGCTCCCTGAGCAACATGCGCTCAAGGCTAAATCTACATGAACCAACTTTAGTGTTTAACAGTGCATGGCGCTTAACAGTGCATGGTGCTTATGCTAGAAGACTGTCTCCAGGATCCCCGACTTAGTCCTTTTTCTAATCCTTTCGCTCTCAGAGGCAACAAGCAAGCGAGGGACTGAGTGAAAGCGCGGGAGTGAGAACAGAAAGCAAGAACTGTAACGAAGTGAGTTATAGTTTAGAGCTGTTGGACAAGGAACCCAGTGCAGCGTTCAGGCAGCGCACTGAAGGACACTGCACTGTGCAAGACACTTGTCCAGTGTGCTGCTGGTTTCTGGTCTGGCAGGTTGGCCAGAGAGACCCTCTTGGTTCACAAAGGTGCAGGCTGGGCTACATATGTGAACCACCCAATGGTGGTCCTTTACTGATTACTCTTTTTTTCTCTTTTTCTGTTGCAGTTATCAGATAAAAGCCAGCCTGTTGTGAGATTAGAATAAATGGCTATTTTATACAAAGATTTTCCACTTTGTCAGTAACAAAAAATCTGGAGCAGCATCGAGGTCAAGTCTGACAGGGCATGTTATCAGGAAGAGAGGTTGCTCGGAAAAGCCACAGTCTGACTAAGGAGCGCTCTATTGTCACAAAAGGGGAAACAATATGTGGCCTACTGTTTCCATTGGTGACTTTTATCCCAGAGAAACATTTGACAGAAACATGTTAGATGGTCTAAAATCAATGGACTGACTTTATTGTCAAAATAGGTGATCTATGAACTATTGGAGGAGCAGCACGTATATTTGATCTTATTTCTTTCATATGATTGACTCAAATTGTCTATTGTCTGCCTGTTCGTTGCAATTATCACAAGAATCTCTGTCCTGAGAAATACCAACCTGCCCTAGCCAAATTAAACACCAAAGCACGTACTGCTCATCAACATTAAAGGTAGGATCCTAGTTTAATTGGTATTTAAGGCACTGAAGAGCACTGGGTTAACTTCTATAGAATGCAGTTATTTGTATGAATGTCTTTTGTGGATTTGTAAACAGTGTGTCTTCATGATGCAGAGACTAAATCAAATGTAGTGAAGCTACAATAACTCGTAAAAGCTAAGTTTTATGTTGCTTTGGGGTGGGAAGGGTCTGGAACGGTGTCTGTTTATTTCATCTGTGTATTGTGATGAACATTTGAAACCTTGAAAGTAGAAGTTTCTTTAATCGCATTTGAACTTTGAAGTATTCATTTTCAAATGGAAAAACATTTAATCCGCTCATCTTCATAATTGGCAGGCGTTACAATGTCTATTTATCACGATCAGTTATGCTGTTCTCTTTTTGAACAAGATGTTCTCTTTTAATCAGGGCATTTCATGATGGTCAGAAAATGAACCAATAGGCTGCAGGTCTTGCCAAAAGAAAGAACATGAACTTGAGTTTGGCCTTTCTCTGATAAATTTATCAGATTTGTGAAATTAAATAATCAAAACAGAGCTGCTTGACTACAATCCCAGAAAAACTGACAAAAAGACTGTTCTTTATCAAATGTACATCTACCCTCTAAAATAATACTGCTGCACGAAGGCCTTTTAATTAACAAGTTGATGACGACATGGTGATTTTGTGTTTTTTATGTATACTTTCTCACAGTTTGTGATATTACTTTTTTCCAGAACAGATCTTGAGATGGAGTTCATCCAGCTGTTGTGAGGCCTTATTCTGACTTAATTTGAACCTTTTTAAATACATTTTATAATAGTTTTGATTTAGTTGACTTTTCATTACTCTCTTCTCCCATACAACCCATAACTCTGAACAACAGCTGAGGGTTAAAAAGATATGACTATTCCTGCCCATCTGTTCATCTTTCCCCGTTCTTTTCTGGGATGGTTCTTTTTGGGGTTATGTGATGTCGTCTGTTAAAACCACTAAGAAGCCGAGTTCTTACTGCTGCATTCTACAACTAGTTGGAGGCGAGAGTGACTTTTGGTTTATACCAGAAAATGCTTTAATAATGGTTTGATCTGGGGTGCTAGTTCATGTACGTCTGTCACTTACAGCTTCATGTAGAAACCATGGTCGTGTTAAGCCCATAAGACTTTTTAAGCGGTCTTGTTGACAGGAAGCCAAAGCTCACGTCAGAGAATAACACCACTGCAGCTTCACTTTGGCTTGGCTGCCGGTTGCATGTCAATAAAAGTCTATGGACTTTGTGGCAGTGGCCAGTAGAATATGAACAAGCAGTGTGTTTAAAGAGTGTGTCATCTGACCTTGTGTCACTCTTTGAATAATGTGCTTCACCCAAAAAAAAAAATCAATATTTAATTTGCATAAGTGTAGTCTGGTACCCACAAGCCAACATCTGCAACAAGCAATCCAGCATTGTCAAAAATTATGTAAATATGGAACAGTTTTTCACTCCAGTTTTCATATTTGCTCTGTATACAATATGCTTTATAAGTGAAAATGATTTTGATACATCTCCCAGTAGTGCCCCTAAATCTCCAGATCATTGTTGTTGTGATAGTCAACACTGTAAACGGCACAACTTTCATATGTAGTGACCACACCGATAGACTCGTCTTTATTAGCTTTCTCTATAATCTCTAAACATCAGACAGGCAGATCAATAACAAATGTGAGAGGCCTTCTGTCTAAACAACACGGCAGTCTAGTACTGCTCTGTTCATTACAAATCAGAACGTCTCACTGACCAATTAGCCATTGTTTTTGTGTGCCATGCGTCTGTCCCGAGAGACCTGATCCGGCATGTAAATGAATGGGTCTGTATTGAGAAGCGATTGGAAAGTAGGAGCTAATGGTCTCTGCGTTCACCTTGCTTGGCGTCTGTGGTCTTTGATTGATCAGCTTTAGAATAACGAACAAAAGTTCCTGAATAAAGTCCCCATTAGCTGTTGTGCAATAAGCTGATCGTTTGTCTGTATTGATTTTTTTATAGTCAGGGTTTTTGACTGAAAGCAGAGTAACTAAGATCCTAGGCCCTTTTTAGGTGATCGAACACAACTTTCTGTGCTTAAGTCTGGGCTTCATCAGACTGTTGAATGGTGACAGAAGAGACATTTAAGTCCAATTTCAGTGAAGTCACTGCATATGCGTAATGGCATAGTAACTCCATAAAATGCCTTGCCTCATTTCTTTTTGAAGGACAGTGTGTACATTAATTTATTTAATTGGCTGATAAAGCTAGATTTTTTTTAAAGGCTGTTGACCAGCCATGTTTTGCATGATTTAAAGAAAACTTGCAGTGTTTGTTTATCATCCCACGTCACTATCATAATATCCCACATTTTCTTTCAAAATTTACAGTACAAAGATGCAGTTCTCTGTGTATCTAGTTGTGTGTGTTACAAATTTAGACCCGTGAACCGGTTGTGTTTACTCATTGCGAGTTAACAATAACATTCATCATATATATATATTATGCATTTAATGATATCCAGTTCCAATCTGCTGCTAACACCCACGATATTTGGAGTTGCACCTAGCCTTGTTTCCATTGCCCGCCTAGCAAAAGCACTGCACCACAGCAGTAGCTGTAGTCCTCTGTCTTGTGCTCAGCCACAGTAGTACTGCTGTGTGAACCGCTCACAATCACTGTTTTTATGCACGTATGATGAATAGACTTGAAGCTTTAAAAGGCGCTGTGGGGGACGCAGTTAGGCCCGTAAAGTGCAAGTGAAAATTGAAATGTAGACAACATAAAACACGGCTGAAATGTTCTCTGCATGTACAGACAGTAAGAGTTACTGTGTCATTCCAGGCTAACAAAAAACATGTGTGTTCCTATAACTGCCTTATTACCAAATCCTTTAAACTAGCTCTGTGGTTCATGTCTGGCTTTTTCCAGAAATAAAGAAGGTTTTTTTCTTGTCACTTGATAAAAGTTGGTCTGCATCTATATTATTGCATCTTTCAGTGTTTCTTTTGTTGTAAGTTTGGGATTGAGAGCTGGACTTTATTACAGCTCTGGTAGAGGGGGGGGACCAGGAGCTGCCTGCTTTATGAGTCCTTGCATTGATACCAATGCCCTTTGCAATAGGTTTACTGTGGAAATTCATATTGCAATAAAATTAAAAAGACAATACGGTTGTGCAATTTTGCCTTCTTAGAGTGTCATGGGTCTTGTGGCCACTAGATAACCCCAATGACTCACTCAACCTCAAAGATCTAGTGGGTAAGTGGAAAATAGATCTGCCTGTCTTGTAGTGTTACATATTAATGAAAGTGGAGCCTGATGTTTTCTACAGTTTCCATTTGCATGGTAGCACATTATTGTATTATACGCTGATCACTCAAGGGATAGCAAGACAATATATTCTGTGCATTGATTTTTGCTCAACCATGGTCTCATTTATATAAAGTAGGCTAAATACGTATTGTATTGGGTAATTTGGCAATGACATATTGTATATAATTTCTCCATGTCCCTCTTTGAATGAATATGACCGTGTATATATATTATAAGAAAACAATCATATTTTTATTAGTTTGATTCACTCTTTGTATTTTTGATTATCCCATTTCTTGAACATTCTTTCTCAGTTTTTGCCCAGTGGCCAGCTTGGGTCAAATGACCCATGCTTACAGTGCAGAATTCACTCCAGTGTGCCTATGACTGACATGCATGCTAATTGTGGTAATGAAGGTCACCCAGAGGAGGCAGCTGGAGTCCTTCTCTGTATCTACAACACTCCCTGTAGGGAAGTTGCTGCCTGGCGTGAACCTCACCAGGACACAGAAAAACACCATATGCTACCCACCCACCACCTCACACCTTTCTCAGGGCTGCCACTGAGAAATCCAATCACAGAGCCGGGAGCCACGCAAGATATGTGAGAAACTATGAGGCCTGCTGTCCAAACTAAGATCAAGTGACACAGAACTATCTGGACTAAAAAGGAACTCAAGAAGCAACACTTGAACACTTTAAAATTGCATTGTGATTGTTTTGTAACAAGCTCAACCCTGAGATACTCAAGTTGTCATCAAGCAGGTATGACTACAGTGATTTTAGCAATTAATACAGCAACTTACTCATCCTAGTGAAGATGTTTCCTGCCACCTGATGAATGTTACAATAACTTACTACTAGTGGTTTACAACACATTTGACTAACAGCACCAGTGCCAAAATTAACCATGAAGTCACTGCTACAAAAACACTTTGAAAGGACTCAGAGGACACGTCCAAGTGTGCTTGTTAGTTTCATCCATTCAAGTGTAAACCCTGTGTTCAATTCAGTGACATAGTGACTCTTCCTTACCGACATTTATACCATAATCACATTTAATAACATGTTGTGGATCCAAGCCACAAGCCAAAGGATTTTCAGTTTTATGAGCATTAGAGTTTGGAGAATTTTCTCAACCTTTAATCCGTCTACAAGAATCCCGAACAAAAATGGAAAATGGAAAACAGCTGGTCAAAATGTTTAAAATGTTTTATTACAATTTTTATTACAGCAGCTGAGGAATGATCAGTGAGTTTCAGAGCCTCATACAGAATATCTGCCGTGAAATGCAAAGGAAAGTCCATGCATTGGTATATTTGTGTAAATGTAAACGTAATATAATGCAATGTATATATTCTAACCGGAGATATAATTGGTAGTGGCCTTAAGGCTCTAAAATTATGTGGGATTATGTATTTTAATTACTATATACCAACAGCAGCATAGTGTGTTTTAAATAAAGAATTAAGTGCAGCTCTGTCTCCTTGCTTGACCTGGTGTGCATTTAGTGTAAGTGCATGTAGTAAAACATGTAACCAAATGCAATGTTACTAACATATAAAGACCCACTGTGGCAAACAGGCTGATACTTTATCCAGTAAGACATACAGTACGAGAGGGTAGAAATTCTGCACAAAGTGCTGGGTGTTAGTTAAACTGAGACGTCCAGTACAGTAATTTCTTAATGCAGGGACTGTACAGGTTTTTATAAAAGTTGCACTTACCAGACGTGCTGTATTAATAATATAAATAAAGATCATAATGCTACACCTAACTTTTTCGTAGCAGGTGTTCTAGCCAACAGCAGGCAATCAGGTAGCTTAAATTTTAGTGTTCATCAGGATTTAAAGGTTAGACAGGATGCAGACTGGCACGTTGGCATCTCACTCTCTCCAGGCAGCTGTGTGGCTGAACAGCCTGGTGACAGCAGACTGCAGGGACTCTAGTGGTCTACTGTCGAGACTTCCTCTGTCGAGTGCTGGGTGGGCTCTTTCACATTAAGGGCATGGCTCTGCACCCCTGCAGGCTCCCTGACAATGCTATATCGGCACACACTTTATATGTGTGCGCGCTTGGCATCTCACTAGTACACACTCAGAGGAAAATGTGTATATGTTGGACATTTTCTTTCATTTATGTCGAAGATTATGTAAGAACAACTAAGTATTGTGTACAAATAATCCTTTATAGTTTAGCTGTTGGAACTGGCTCATCTCACTTGATTTTAGTTGAGTTTTACCAGATGAACTGAAGGCAAAAGAATTGAGGTTCCGATTTTTATCTCTCACGGTTAATACCATGTTGAAGACGGAAGGAAAGGAAGAATGAAATCATTCTCATGACCCCCAGCTGTTTTCCTGCTACATGGAACATCATTCATGGGAAAGACCAGATGGAAACTCAGACTGAGGGAACAAATGAAACTTTTCCTGCATATTCGTGATCTATCCTGGCGACTTTGGGATTTGAGTTTGAGGCTACATCCACACTACTATGTTTTTGTTTTAAAATGCATGACTTTCGCTACTTTTACACCTAGCGTCCACCCTACGCCGGCGTTTTATAACCATCACCCCTAAAACGGAGATTGTTTCTGAAACGGTGATAAAACGCTCTGTCTACATCCCCAAGAATACATCATTAGTTTTCCTGGTACTTTTTGCAGAAGTTCTTCAAGATGAATTATAAGTTTGGTATGTTAGCCACACAGGTGACCCTAATGAGGGGAGTGACTGAAAATCAATAAATATCCAGTGAGTGATCCAGCAGACTTTAATTGGATACTAATTGGAAGAAAGTATTGATCTGGTTTTCAGGTTTGTTGTTGTTGACATTGGTGAGCTTCTCCAAAATTCCACTCCTTTAGGGTCATTCAGTGTACAGATAAAGTGTAACCAAACAAGACTCAGTTACCCGGGTGTCTTCCTTTTAGATTTACCGCACTGTTTGCTCATAGATACAGACCCTAGACTGCGTTAATTGTTTAGTCACGTCTGCTGTGACAGTGAACATAAACTCCATGAGACGGATCCAGGTTGTGGGACAGAGCCATGTGTCACACTGAACCCTCGTTTCATATATCACTGCACAAATATGTTCCCAATGTACAACTGTAAATGTTTATGTGGCCAGATCACCCTTTTTGTGCTTTCCCATGACCAAGGGCCCCTTTGAGTACTGAATTATTCATCTTCCACTCCTGCTCTGCCCAAATGTTCCAGAGAACAGGACTAATGCATTTAAAACAAACGGTAAAGGCAAAAGAAGATGGACATCCTGGAGTGTTTAAAACATTGTAAATTGAGTTGTGTGACCCTCATGTTTGGGATAACCTTTCACTATTCACTAGATCTTACTACTGAACAAATACTTTTGGGAACTACCCCTCAGTTAATCATCAATTTCCTATTCAATCTGTTACACATGTGTCAGACAAACTCTTTAATTGCACACATCTGTCACGATTGCATCATTTCTGGGATCAGATCTTTTAGATAATGAACTAACTAAAAATCTATCCAGCAGAGGCATGAAATTACGTTTCCTTGGCTCCTATTATAATCATAATTTTAGCAGAGTAGCTACAGTTGGTATAGAGGATTTAATCCAGGTTGCTGGAATTCATAATATAATTTAACTACTAGGCTTTGTTGTTGTTCCTTAAGGAGCATAAATAACTGAGCCTCCTGTTCTGTGCAAAGGGATGTTTTTGTAAATGTCATGTGGCTCAGTTGACTATCTTCATGACCTTGATCACAGTCTGGTTTAGATTTCTGGAGGAGGTTCTTGCTGAGGAGTCCTCATGGCTCCTGTCACCGGTGAGGAAGATGGATGGATGCTTTTTACCATCCATCCCTCACACACCCCAGAACTTTGCAAAAATCACCATAAACTGTTTAAATAAATTCTATTAAACAGTGACTTTAGCCTGAAGAAAGCTTTTATCACATAGGATGAGTTGGAGGTCAGTTTTCAAGCATTCAGATGACCATATTCATCCCTGCTGCTCGTGGAGCAGAGGACTCAAAGATGTCTGTGTGGACTCCACGTGAAATATTGACCTTGCTCTGTAATCCCGAAGAAGCCTTTCAGGTGGGGTTCTAATCCTGTATGTGGTAGGAATTGTAAACGTAACCCTCACCCAAGCCCTGACTCTCTTAACTATAAGATGCAACTGTTTTTCAATACATAATAAGATATGTTTTCTCCTTTGACAAAAGCTGCAGCAGAAACAACAAACAAATGCCATGGCTTTTTTTTTTTGTCTTAATCTTCTGAAAAGTAGCCAGTGTATGAAAGCTGTAAGAAAAAAGTGCCCTGTAGCCCTGTACTGCATGGTTGTTGTAGACCCACAGATATCTTTCTCTGAATTTATCCATCAGACATTTTAAACTCTGAGCTCTGTAGTATGTATTCTTGGATGGTGAGTTGTGCAATATTCATCTGTGTGTCTCTCCTTCCATATTAGATACAGAAGGTGCTTCACTAAACCTTGTCTAAAAGAGAACAGATGGGACAGGAAATGAGATCTGGAAACGAGCCTGACCTGGAATGCTTGATTCCATCATTTGATTTCACTTTTTAGGGCTCAAGGTAGAATTCGCTCGAGTGACTCACTGGTATTCAGTCCAACTCCACCAGCCTTTTCAGTAACAACTGTGAACAATTTCAGATATTGGAATAATTGAAGAGTTAGTAGAGTAGTATAATAGTAGGTTTAAAAAGTCAGCACCAAAAGTCAGACCACCCAGACGAGAGAGAAATAATCCTGTATCTCCAAAGTGACCGTGAGGATTGTTATGGGGATAAAATTACAGCAGGTTGGATTTAGTTTAAAAGCAAGACTGATTTAATGAGCAGTTTTGAAATATCTCCTACGGGATGTTTCGGGATCACGGTTAGACAGGGAGTGTACAGTTTGTTTCTGCAATGAACTACATATTTAACTTCATCTGAATGCTCTAAAAGCAAACCCATCTTGGGCTCGCAAACCATTTGTCACTGACCATTTCTTTCTTATGCTATGTGACCCAGGTTTGACATGGAGGTTGTTTTTGGTTGACGAGTCTCTCTTCCAGCCACATTAGTTTAAGTCATCCTGAAGAAGTAAGTGTTGAGGAATGCGATTAGTTTTGACTGTTTGAAATGCCGACGCATGCTATTGCGTGATAATATCCAGATTAGGTTGTTATGAAGTCTTCGTGTATTAACACTACCCAGAGTTTTGGCACGTACAACAGGTTTTGTATGCGTTTCATCTCTTTCCACATCAAACAGAGAGATTGTACTGCAAAATGTAGTGACCTGACACTACCTCTGTGCTTGTCCTGACTTCATCCCTCACTCTCTCTTTATTCTATGTGCTAGCTTTCTGACATAGCATTTTTTACTCTTTGGTCCAATGAAATGTATCTAGAAATTAAGGAATGCCAGCCAATAAACAAACATGTACAAAAACAATTTTTAGCTTTGGCGGAGTCATACTGAAACACACAATCCGTTCTTTCTTTTTCATGGCCAATAGGGCAGCCATGATGGTACGGATGGGTGTAAAGTTCATCCCATACCATCACAGTAGGAGAGAAGCCTCAGGTCAGCGCCCCAGTGTAATTAAATATTTCCTTGTATCCGTGGGCCCTGGATCTAGAGGAATGTCTACTATGTGGCCTGGGGCCCAGCCTGAATAGCTGGGTACAGCGAGCAGGACGCAAGATGAGAGAGAAACACAATGACCTGCCTCTGTGGAGACCGTGATTGGTTTCTTTGTATTTGATGATGTTTTTGTTTGGTTTCTCTTTACAGGTCTCTAAGATTTATTGCTTGTCCTTCATCGGCATTAAATGAAATCTATGCCTGATGTACTGTCGGTCCTAAACAATTTATTACTTGCTTTAAGACAAAGACAATATCTTACATTTGTGTGTACTTGAATTTGTCTTAGTCCTGTATATTGCTAAATGATTGCCATCACTATCAGTTTGTCATTAGGCAGTTTTGTGTTGACCGTTACAATTACTGGAGAGGTTGAATCTTGTTCCCTGCCCCCGCTTCTATCTCTCTTAACCTTATCTCCCAACTGCTCAGTGTTTCCTTTACTCTCCATGCTACTCCATTAATCAACTCCACAAGCGGCACTCTGCACCTCCGACATCAAGGGAAAATGTCACAGGGATCAGTAGCGCGTTTGCACTGTATCATAAGCTGTCAACAGGACATCTCATCACACCCATAACTGAAGTGTTACTGTCTTACCATGTTACAGTTCAGTTGCTAAGATCAAAGTCTAGGATTTAAAGCCAAGCCACGTTTAATATAATGTCATTTCAACAGAAGAGATGGAGAGGATGAGCAAGGAAACTAGAGAGCTTAGGTCACATTTAAATGTATTTAGATGACCATATATGGCAGTGCCACATATTTTATGTGATAATGTACAGGAACTATTTGTTTCAACTTGGATTGAGTGACTGTTTTTTTTTTTTTTTTGCTCACTCATATGGTGTATTTAATTTAATTTAATTTGGAGTAACTCGTATTGCAGGCAGGTAACTCGCTAAATTAAAGAAATGCCATGTAATGTCATATTATTGCTTGCATACATACATTATACACACCATACCTGTTTATTAAATGAAATTAAATCTGGTACACATTTCAGTTCAGCCATATTCTTCAATGAAATAATTTCTTTGTTACTTTGATTTGAACAGAACTTAAAGAAGCTCCGAGTTTTTATTTTGGTTGCCTGACACACATGATTTGTCAAGCCTCCAGAATCCTTTTAATGTGTTGTCCTTGGGTGAGTGTTATAATTGGATGGATAACAGATTTGACTGGAGGCAAAAGGCAGCTATGCTTTTAAAGAGCTCATTTTGGTTTTGAATTCTTACTGTTTTAAAGGGGCTCGGATGAAAGGAGCGACTTAACTTTCCAAAGATCCTCAAAGACACAAACCAGTCTTATTCTGAACATATGGTTTGAACATGAGTATATGCGAATGCCATGTCAGTCATAGTTTGGTCAATTAAAATGCAAACAGTTTTATTTAATGTGAAAATTACTCAACAATAATTCCTAGTCTCCTGGCAGTGGAGTCATTTTAGCAGCCATTAGCAGCACCCCATATATATTCCCACTGAAGGTTTACAGCTATTAGCAGTGGTGTTTTTAGGGGTTATTAGTTACTAAATTCAGAAATACAGTGGCTTAACACTCTCCAAGGTGGTATAACACACAAAAACGTTTGCATGAGAAACGTTTGCATGAGAAACTTTTCCTTGCAACGTCTTGCTGATTTGACTGTATTTGTCAAATATTCAAAAGATGTTTTCCTCCCCAAAATTTGCGAAATATGAAATTCAACAGATCACTGCAATTTGTTCTTGATTAAAGTATATAAAGTCAGATGGTTACTGTCTGCAGCTGCTTAAAAATCCTTCCATGGAATAAAGATATTTAGGATGAATGTGAACTTGATGAAAGTTGAGATAAATCATGAAACAGTAAATGTTTTCAGTCAAACAAGTTTTATAGTAACTCAGTTAATACAACTTCTTACAACAAATGTTTCATTGTCGTAGGAGCACGTGCAACTGTGCACTGCTCTGTTGTTGTGTTGTCACGTTACGCTAATGGTGTCTGTTTCTGTTGTGAGTAACTTGTCCCTCCCCAAGAGACAAAGTGAATGACGCTGATCTATTATATCTACTATTATTTGCCACGCTATATGCACTCCCTTTTACTATCGGTGCCTTGCCACTGCCTCAGCACCGTCCTGTCTGAGGAGTACTCGTACACAGCAGTCACTGTCTTTGCGAACAATATGAATAGACTGTAGAGGCCTTTGTTTCGGGGGTGCCGTTCCTGGTCTAGCCAGTGCTGTGGTAAATTCCAGTGACAGCTTCTTTGTGAAGATAACAGTGCGTTCCAGCTCAAGCAGAGTGGGGGCAACTTTAAAATAGACCTGTAATTATAGACCCAGACGAAGAAAAGTGTTAGACTCAGACGACGTCTCTAATAACAAGTCGCAAAATTCAACCTGTAAGGCAAACAGTTTTAATATTTACCTTGCAACATGGTGTCCTTGCTACTAAGATACTAAACCATTCTCTAATCCCCAAAATATAGTAGGCTATCATTTCAGTTGTTGTTTTTACCTTCAGATGGTTTCATGAAGCATGCAGTATATGTCATTTGTGTCGTTTGACTCAATTCATTCTTAATGGTTTCAAGTGTAAAACAAAATTTCCTGAATTATATGAACGTGTCTTTCCTAACTAATCTTTCTTAAACTTACACTGAGTCCTGTATGCTTTCTTGTTTTGAAGTAAGCTAAAGACACCAGGAGAGAACTTCCAAATGTTGGATACTGAGATAAATAGTTTGTTCCTGTCTTTTGTATTTTAATTGTAACATTTGAGTTCCCTGCTTTTTATAATCATAATGTGTTTCATTAGGCTGATAATGATGAATGTGGATTCATCTGTTTTAGTTTGTCCATACACATATGATCCATCCCTTTTGGTAATTTCTGGCCCTTAGCCAAGCCAAACAAACAACAGTAGACAGTACTTTGTAGCCCTGCGCTTTGACCATTAGCATTTCCTTTTGTCTTAATGATATCCTAATGATTTAGAATTTCTGTTAAATGTGATGTTAAAATATTTTAAAAGTTGCGTGTCAACCATTCTAGCTTGCTGTCCCTGTATGAACCTGGCCAGGTGCCAGCCCCCCTTGCTTCTCAGGTGTCTTTTGTGCCATGCAAATGAGATTGCCATGGCAACCATGTCTACTTAAAGTCAGAGCACAGAGCCAATTGACTTCTAACTGAAGGGGTCTGTTTTGTCACGAGATCCTTAGCCCACCTGGTTGAGATGGAGGCTGTGAAGTGCTTCTTTGAACTGGGACAGATGGGAGTCAAATTACTATTTTAGCTTTAATAACAGGATATCCCTAAACTGTAATCAGACATTGTAATATAAACAAAGATCTGTGTAGCAACACAATCACTGATTGCTGATAATAAGCGTAGTCGATTTTCATGTTTGCTATTCTAGATATGAATTGGATCGTTCTTGCTGCTAAATATATTCTGGTGCACAGAAAAAAGTTATTTTATGTCAATTATGAGTCTAAAACATGTCTTTTATTCACTTTGGTAATGGTAATTTAATATAAAATTGTTACTGCTGGTTTTGTATGAATACAATGTTTTCAGTACTTGGCGTGAGCAGACACAGCCAAAATTAGTGAAGAGTGCCACCTACGAAAACTCAAAATTCACCATGAGAAGATGCTTCAGTACCGAACACACAGATACACTGTATACAATTCAGTGGTTTCCAAAATGCATGTTGACTTGTGTCAGCTGTGCAATGTTAATGTGCATGTACATCTTTTATTTTGTGAATTAGTTCCTTAACTTCTAGTTGGCGGGTGAATCTTGGAACATTCCCAGACTGTACAGCTACACATCTTCCATATGTGATTGGATCTTTTTGTTATTGCGTTGTTTTGGATTTTCATATCTCCCTCTCGGATGGCTCAAAATTCTGATGCTGATCTTTCTGGCTGGTGGTTTTTAAGTGTTGACATGAGGATTAGGTTGTATTATATTAGGGAAAGGAAGTTATTAATGTTATGCCCATATGGGTGGTCCTTTTTCTAAATTCTGTTAGCTTTCATGGTGTCATTGGCAAGTTCCAGAATTTTTGTATGAATTAATTGTTGTTCCATGCCTGCTATGGCATTGGTTGTACTGGATTATATTTGTTTTCATAAAGCTGTAACCCTATTTCCTTGTATGCATTCATAATTGACAACCTGCACGCTTCTCACATAATCATTTAGAACTAGAACTAGGTCTCCTCCTGGTGCTTATATTACTCTCAACAACCACAGCTATGACAATATTTCCTTGTGGGAAAGCTGATCCTGAGAACATTTCCTCTGTGATGTCCGTCGTCTGTGAATGGTACAGTACGAGTTTCCCTTCAGGCCACAGAGCTCGCGCATAGCCAAGCACAACAAGGGACTGATCCACTGGAGGAAGTGAGAGCATGTCATCATCAGAGAATGAGAAAGAAGCAGGATAGGAACCCCAGCATGGCCTTCCTCTGATAGTCCACATGGAAACAATGGCTTTGGCAGCCTCTGAGGGGTTGTGGTCTTTCCTTGTTTCTAGATGTGTTATGAAGCCAAGTGCCGTTCTCATAAAGTTTATTATGCTGTAACATTGGGGTCTGGGTGTGATTGCGATTATTGTTTTTGTAAAAGTGAAGAATGTCAGGGAAGCGTGTCGCATTACAGTTTCATCTTTGATCCACTTCGGTTCATGTGCAGGAAGGGAACATTTTTCTTCATCAGTCTTTGTATCTTCACTCTGTATAAAAGTTCAGTAAACTTTTGGCCTGTCAGTCTCAATCTCAGCACACCAACTCATGAGCTCATCAGCATCGTGACCACTTATAATTACAACCCCACCATTTAAGTGGTAGGGGTGGGGTTATTGCCTAGTTTAATAGCAGTAACAATGTTACTAGATAAGAGACTGTGACACTGGATATCAAATATTGATAAAGTGTGGTATAATACCTCACTGCATCACTCAGTGGTTCAATTTTTCATGAGAGCAACTTCAGATTTCATTTTAAGCTTGTTTATACATTTCCTCACCATCCTCTCCTTGGTTGCCGTTTCAATAAAGCCAGTGCCTCTAACTTGTAATTGTTTAATATGCAGGGGAGCAACTCAGTCAAGGTGGGAGTCAACAGCTGAATGTGAAATTGATGTGAGAGGCTCAAAGGTGTCTGGCGGTTTGATTAAGACACCTTTTGTTGATGTGTTGACAATTTAGCTCCATGGCCTTGAAACGACAAGTCACATATCCACTGATGCATTTCAGTAGTCAGGTCTTAGTGTAATGTCACAATTGTATATAAAAATAGAAGAGAAATGGCCTGCACTACCAGATTTCGAGTGAAATCTCACACCCCATGTGAGCCAAGCGATCATTTAGTAGGCATTTCTTATGTTTCATGCTATTTCACCATTTGTGTTATGTAACCGCTATTTTGAGGCCTGTACTACGAAGCAAGTTCAGTATACCCAGGATGTCTTTTCGTTATCTGGCTTCACTAAGCCTAACACCCACAGTCACGCTACGCGGCCACATGACCGTGGCTATCAATTCGGTACGTTAAACCCAGGGTGTAGCCATGAGCGCGTTCACATAAATGTTTGCAGGATATGACCAATCTCAAACATGACAAGTGTATTGGCAGCAGAGTGGCATACTTTACAAACGAAGAGCAAACGATAATATAAGAGAAATATAATGAAGTGAAACACAACATCCTGGCTAAAAGCAACACAGCTGCAGCTGCCGAATGCAGGAAAGAAAATGAACAGGCTGATATGATATCAATGCCCCCTCCTTAGGGCCAAGTAGATATAGCCTAGTGTGTATTTGTGTATTTCATTAAATTAATGTTGCTTAGATTATTCTTATGGCATGTATAACAATGTTTGTTTTATTCTTTCCGACAGTGTAAATCGGACTTAATATAGGCTTACTTTCATATCTTATAAATACATTAAATAAAAGATTTGAGTGCTATAATCCGTCTCTGTTGTCAAATTATATTGGGATACAAAAGCACAATGAAATGGCTTTGACTGTGCTTGCAAGAAGGTGACACAGATAAGTCAGCCCCTCCAATGAGAAACTATCTCTCATATAGAAACAGCCCCTCTCATGATCTGCACACCAAGCTCCACAGGACTTTTTATTGGTGATGCCATTTGTCAAGAGAATTGTTTGGTCAGTAGGCGGTGCTTTTGTACGCGTTGATCTGTTATTTTGAACACAACCTTTTCCGGAGCAGGACATGTTTGATGATTATGTAAGATTCATTCATTGGAAATCATTAGTTCCAGCCCCATTCAGTATAGGATGTTTCTGGTAGAGTAGGAAAAGAGGGAGGTGAGGCTTGCATTGTTGTACAAGCTTTCATTCATTAAGAGTGCTGTGTTAATAAGTAGTAAATGGTAATCAACATACTCAGTATATATCATCTGTATCCATATCAAATATTAGGCATGCATGAATCTTTTTCCTCAGTGTCTTGGAAAGACAGATGGTTTCCAGTTGAATTCATACTGTACTTGTGTCGGTCTTTTATCTCTCAGCTACCAGTGCTCCAATTGCCAAGCGAGAGCAATTAAACCCCATTTCTGCTTTATCCGTTTGGGGAAAGTAGTGGTTCTGAGCTAGAATCTATCATCTGCCACTACTGTAGCTCAGAGACAAATTATTTGTGCTGCGAATTGGATGACCTGAGTTTCTAGACTTCCGCCCTTCAACACACTCATTACATCCGGCCGTCGTCCTCTTCATGCAATTTTCTCGTTTCTGGAGCTCCTATTACCTTTCTGTGTGACCCGCAGATCGGATCACCCACTTCATCTGCTTTTCATGGTTGTGGCGGTCTGTTTGAATAAAAATAAGTTCTCAAATAAAAGATTAAAAAGTAATGACAGTGATTTATCTGTCTGTCGGTTCCACCCTGCAGCCTCAGGCCAGCACCTCAAGTATTAACCGCAGCTGTCTAAATGGATACACAAAACATATTCAAACTTCCTTCCTCTCTGGGGAGTTGGCTTACTGAATTCATCACCTGATGTAACATTCAGCCCTACCTATATTTTCAAGATCATTCCCAGATAAAGGTGTGGTAGATGTTTCACAACGCAGACAAAAGGCAATGTGTAACATGGCAACCAGCGGGGATGCCAGTGGGGTTTTTTCTTTTGGAGAGAGGAGAAGCAGAGGAAAGAGCAACAGCAGTGAAAGTGCCCTGAGATGAAAATGGCAAATGTGGGAGAGCGGAAGCAGAGGTTGTCTGCCTGGGTTAAAAAAGCAACACAGGAGCGTGTTGCCCCTGAGAAATACAAAGGGTTTCAGTATTTAGCCTCACACACACACACACACACACACACACACACACACACACACACACACACACATCCACATCCTTTTATGATCCTTAAACATGGTGGTGTAGATCTCCGCATGGGAAGAGTCAAATAGATATCCATGGGAATAGAGGTGAAGGTCCAGTACTGTAATGTGTAGGCAAGGGGTCCAAGCTGAGGACAAAATGATGTTATTGGACTGAAGGTGAAAAATCTAAATGAAGTCTTGGCACCTCAAACCCCTTAGTTACTTAGAAACAATACACTTTATTAGCCTGTAGGACATTAGATTAATTTGGTCATATATCAGAGTACACAAAAATGCACAAATGTTGTGAACTAAGCACGATTGTTATTGCACCAACTGATAAGACTCATATCCATGCTTGAATGTTGTGTAATCTGTTACTTGCTTAGATTTAGTCAGCAGTGCAGCAGAAGAAATTAGTTGTGTAAAAAGACTCAGCAATTTATAATGTGACAGGAACAAAGTGTTGATGTTGTTCAAACCAGTAGTGTGGAAAAAAGTTCCTTATGTAGATGGAACACACCAGAAACTCATTGCACAGGAAACATAAGAGTACTGCACAAATCAATGTTTACAGGGTTCGTCTGGTCATGGTTAGAGAGTGTCTTCCCATCGGACATTTTTATCATGCTCTCTGTTGCTGCTGGTTCCAAAAGTTAAATGTCCATTGTTAATGGATCCCTTTTTTTCCTGCCACCCACAAAAGGAAATTGGTTGACTCTAATATTCCTCATCTTGTGACTTGAACTGTCCATTTATCCTAATCCAAACTTTCTCTCTCTGGTTAGCGAGAAATTGAGAATTACACATTAACCTCATATTTTGTTATTTAATGTTGCCATTGTATTGTTTTTGTTTCCACAGTGACGAATAAGAAACCGTCCCACTTATCCATCACTAAGGTGAAGCAGTTCCAAGGATCTTCTGCCTTCATTAAAAGGTCACAGTGGACAATCGACCAGCTACGGCAGGTCAATGGCATTGACCCAAACAAGGTATGTCATTTCTAGTGCTCTTCAACCACTGCTATTTATTTAGTTAATAGTTAATATTTACTTGGTTTGCTTGACATGGGTGTTCCTGAAGCAGAATAACTTGTAATAATAACTTGTTTTTTAACAATGTTTTTCCCTGATAGTTTAGTTTCTTTTCCCTGATTACACACATTCACTTATCACTCATGTGTCACTCTTGCGGGTATTGTGTCCAAGGACTGTCCAGAGTTCGACCTGATGTTCGAAAACGCCTTTGACCAGTGGGTTGCTGGTTCAGCAGGAGAGAAGTGCACCTTCATCCAGATTCTTCACCACACCTGCCAGCGCTACAGCTCAGCGAGGAAACCGGAGTTCGTCAACTGTCAGTCCAAGCTGCTGGGAGGTAAGACGGTTAAAAAATATAAATTAATAAAACACTGATAACTCATCTGTTAATATTTCTGTTCAGAACACAGTGACTGCTTGTCATAGTGCGATTTAAGCCAGTCTGAATGTGATCAGGCATGATGACAACCAGTACCTGGTGAGAATGAAAATGCATGCTTATTCCTCGTACAGAGCATCCATTAAGCCTTCTGCTAAAGTGACGTCAATGAGGATGTCCAACAAAATGCATCAGCTGCGACTCAAAGCACCTGACACGATCAACTGGTTTAAAGCACTAAACACTAAATAATAGTCCCTAATTTACGTGATGCTGACACATTTCATTGTGTGAGACTCATTATTATCATTTAGTTTTCAACCTTCATAATAAAATTAAATATCACAGCAAGAAGTGTAACAGTCCCTTAATTATTGACACTGATATTAAATCTAAGTGGATTGAAAAATTGAATTGAAAGCTTACCTCTCCCTTTGAAGGCTGATGAAACAAGGCAAACCATAACCAATTCCCAAATGTTGTAGAGATAAAATGTAAATGTAAAACTACGTAATTGGTCATTTCTTGGCTGTAAATAGTGTGTTTGTTAAACCAGGGGGCAAGGGTTCTGGTGCTGGTTAAAGGTTTTCTCCACAGTGAAACCCAGTCTAGAATGCAGCATCCTCAGAGCTTTAATCAGATATTGATCTGTTTACCCCCAAGCCTCATCTTTGAGCACCATTCAACCTGTTGATGGTGCTCAAAGATGAATTATGGATGAATTATGATGGAATTATTTATGGAAACACATCCACCTGCATGGTGTCCATCTGCCCCACATATATAAAAATCAATAACCAGAATTTTATTTTATTTTATTAAACAAAAACATTGGTTTACTTGTTGGATTGCTGGATTTTAAACTTCAGACTGTTGCACTACAAATAAAATCTTACTTTGAGCCAGCAAGTCACAGCATTAATAATGAGCCTCTTGGAACTGGTAACACGCATCTTTTGACAGCTGTCACTCATGATGCAGGGGGTTTCTAGGTTGAATATGCAGCTTTGGAAAGTATTATTGAACATACAGTGCAG
Organism: Nannoperca australis; assembly: GCA_036023655.1. Taxonomy (NCBI): domain Eukaryota; kingdom Metazoa; phylum Chordata; class Actinopteri; order Centrarchiformes; family Percichthyidae; genus Nannoperca; species Nannoperca australis. Next base: position 24,568 of record JAVQJD010015981.1, on the reverse strand, counting down.
AGAGGTTCAACTATGCGAAATATGTGTATAAAGACCTTTTCCTTTGCCTTTTTGTTTTCCTACTCTGTGTGTGGGAACCCACTATCTACTCATTGATGATAACACTGCCTGTTCTCTCTGGTTTGAACCTCCCTCCTACTTTGAAAACCATGTCCATATTTAACTTGCTTAAACTGACCCTGGTGCATACTATAATCTCTGTATGTGTAGGTGGGTCTTTAGAGTAGGATGGATTATGGAGTGCAAATGTTGCATATCAACCACACGCCTCCAGTACATCTGAAAATTACACTTACAGGCCCTGTAGCACAGTTTTAAGACACATAGCACTGCCCTTGATATAGTTGCTTGTGAATTATGTTTTTGCCTACAAATACACTTTTACGAGCTAAACCTGTGGAAAAACAGCTACAATATTGATTGACACCATGCTGTAAGTCCATCTGGCCACAAGATGTAATGATAGTAACCTCCTGGTTGTCAGTGAGTGGAGGATGATGTGTGCGATTGACCAAAAAAATGCTGACAGCTTACCACGCACATCGTGACAGGAGGGACAGGGAGGATGCCAGCCTGCTGCCAAACTCTGTCCACTCCAGTTTAAGTCTCACACCAGTGCAAAACAAAACTCATGACGCTGCTCAGGTGTGGGACCATAACTGTGGGAGACTCTATCTGCAGAATCCTCTGGAAAAACACAAACAGTAGATCGTTATCGCACATAATACTGGTTATACAATATCCCATTTTATTTATACAGAACGATGAATCAAGACATGCGTATCAATACATTAAGCACCATTATACTCAAGAAGAACAAGTATGTTTTGCCACTCAAGAAAGGGAGCATAGAATGAATGAACATGATATTAGTGTAACTCATAGTTCCCCATGTTGAGTGTTATTTCAAGAGGTCCTTCAGTTGAAATTGATAATACACTTCAGATAACTGCAAGCTTATCCATGCATTGCATCGGTGAAGTAATATTAACATTCAGTCATCAGGCAGTAACATTCTGTGTTTGATAACGTTATTTAAGTTATCTGAGGAATTGAAAGTATGATGCAAAACCATTTAAATAAAACTCTAGACTGAAAGTAAATTTAGGAAAGATATTTTTTATATCTGCGCTGCATTATTCCACATCCTGTACAAGTGCCTTGTAACTTGTCCTTATGTATTCTGTTTAAAAAGAGTTTGCTAGGTGAACTGATACTGCAGAGTTTTAGACTTATTTTGGGGCTGAATGGGGGAGGATGTGCCAGCACATGTTTTGGTCCTTGATGGGGCATGTAATTGGTCTGGAAATAAAAGCAGCTAATTTGCTTTGCCTCGTTATCACTGCCGACTTGGGCTTCTGCCCACACTGTTATACTGTTATACCCCAATTCCCACATGAGCTTGTGTATCTCACTGTTTTCATGACTTGATTATAAACTAAAAATTAAATTTGTGATCTAAGTGGATGCTTTTAACCTTCCTCAGCATTAGGCAAACTTGTCTCGCTTTAGTTTAGCCTAATGCCCTGTGTGAGGGTTGCAGTCAACAGATGGATAAATAATTAAACCAGTAACCAGTTTAACCAGGTTCAGTTTAACTGAACCCTCAATACTTAACTCGTAATTTAATAACTCCAAAACGGTAACACTCTTGACTAATTTGTCTGAACAACAAAGCTGACTGACTTTTGGTGTTTTCTCATCACAGAAGACCATGCTGTAGATTCAGTCATTTTCCGTTGCAAGGTCTATTTGAACAGAATGAGGAAAGAATTTGTTTCACACCACGGTCATCTACTAAGACAAGGTAAGCCAGTGGTACACTATACAAAGCTACTTGGACTTAATGTAAAAAGTTAGACCCCTTACTAAAAAGCCTGGACTTCCTCCAAAAATCAAGGTGGTATACAAAGTTTATTTGACTAAAGTACATCCCCTACTAACAATTGATGAGTACCAATGGTCCCCCCCGCCCACCTTCTGAAATGATGGCTCTCCTCCTGGCCCTCAGGCACTCAAGTGACCTGTGCTGTCGTTTTTAGGGAAACTAGTTAAAAACGCACAGCTTTCTTCTGTATGCTCCCAGTGAGCACCAGGGCAACATTTCCCTGGTTTGTGTTGTGACTGTGGGGCATTGAGTACATGTTGAAAGGGATTTTAAGTATACATCCAAAGGTTATGCGAGTTATTTGCCCTTGCCCCTTACTGTCAGACTGTGTGCATAGTCACTGACTAATGCTATGCAGAGGTAAATCACATTTTGTCGTAGAAGGGCAGTACAATGATAAAGAGCTTCGTCAGTATTCAATACTTCTGTATAATAATTCACAAAATAACATTTAAGCTTAGTCAAGACTATAATGATGGTAATTATGGCAGTTTAATGCGTTGTGTGATGCTGACATTTATCTGCGGATTAAAGCCACTGAGATTAGGCTGTTCATGAATACCTAGTAGCTCTTTTTCCTCTTAGTGTCAAAGTCTCTCTGCTACATTTAGGACAGGATGTCCATGTTTGTCCCCATTGGTGTCCTTTGTCATGCTGGCTAAAAAGGCTTCAGCAAGGCACTGTGACTAAACTTAAGGCCAACTGAGCAAGCGAGGTCAAGCCTTTCTCCTCAGGAAAAAAAAAAAGTCAGGGGCACAGTGATCTCCTTGCTTTTTCTCTGATTGGTTTACCAAAGGGTTGAAGAAGTCATTCAGTCGTCACAGACACCTCACTCCAAAGACAATGTGAGTATATTTAGGGCACACAAATGTGTTCAATAAAAGTGAATCAAATGTAGTTCATCAGCAGCTGTTCTGTTTACAGTATAATAGGATCATTAAAGCTCAGCACTGGATCACATTTATCTTACATTAATAATTGAGTGACAGCTCAGATGAAGCTAGCCTGTGACCACTGATGCTAAGCACGAATGAGGTCCTGCTTGCCGGTGGAGACAGCATTGTGATGCTTGAAAGGCAATGATATAATGATAGGCATAGACAGTATGGTGTGTGTGTGTATATAGAGAATATATTTCACAGGGAGGTAGATGGCTAAATGATTTGGAAAGAACGGGGAGGGAGTAAAGGGAGAATTGCCCTGAATAAAAGGTTCAGGACCATCGAAAGAGTGATTTAACTGTATCTGGAATAACTGCAGGGAAAATGTGGAGAAAATTAAGTGTGGGGGGGGGAAGGCTATAGAGAAATAATGGGTGCATGTCAGGAGTGCCGGGGGGGGAAGTGCCCTTCCTGGTTGAACTTCTGCAATAGTTGCATTTTGCTGCTTCAAATAATGTCAAGATTTGCATTAATTAAACTGTAGCGGGGGTTTATCTTGCAGTAGGAGCTGCATAACTGCGTCTTTAGGCCCCTATGATGTCGATTACATTAGCCATTTCTGGTTGAATTTTTTTCCTCATTTTATACATCATTCATTCATCCATAATCCATTTGAAACTGGAGCATGAGTAATCGGAGCATTGGTTCTTAAAGACTTATCGTAAACTTGCCTATAGGGAACTGACCCTTGCAAAATAGCATGTATACTCACAACAATGTATGAACTATAAATAAGAAGCATGCAACCCGTAGAATTTTTAAGATTTTGTTCCTATTCCACTTGCTTATTTCTTGTTAAACAAGAAAACCAGAGCAGAGCGATGAAGGGAGGAATGCTTTGCTTTATTAAAACCTTTTTTTTTTTTCATGTTTCTTCATGCCATCATAATGGATTTATCGTGACTTATGTCATCCATTTACTTAAGAGCCCTATACCTGCACTTCTCATAAAGGGCTGCTGTCACACACACAGAGCAAAAGAAAAATCCATCTGTTGAATTTGAAAATAAATTAAAATATGTTCTATTATCACAGTAGCACAACATTGTAAATCCAGGGATGAATTGGGTGGTATTTATCACACAATTGCAATTGCAAAAATATATTTGATTTGTTGTTTTAGAATTCCTCACACATCTCCTTGTGACTGCTGTCCCTCGTCTTTGTGAAACAGGAAAAGGGGATTTTGTTGATTTTTATTGAAAATATTCTTAATGTTTATGAACTTGGAACAGCCACATTTATGAATTTAAAAATAACATAAAATTTGTATAAAATATACAGTTGACTGTTAGTGCTGTTTACTGCTTTTGTAGTTAACATTATGAAAATCTAAAAATGATCTATGTCCTCTCTGTGAACTGGAATTACATAAATCTACAGTAAAATTGCAATTACTGGGTACTATGATATGCAGATAAAGCTACAAAAAGGTTTGGGATCACTCACAGAAATCCTTAACAGAATGTTTCATATGTTTCTTTGGAAGAATAACAGCAGCCTTAAACCCTCTGGTAATATCTATAATAAGGACATTTTTTGATGATACTTGTTGAAGTGCAGATAAGTATGTGCTCGCTAATAGTAAAAATAAAAAAAATCTTGTACGCCACACTCTCTCTTCAAACACCCACACATAATATACCCCACAGCATTATCCTAACACAGTGATGACATGATCGTGTCTGCCAGAATGAAAATATTAAAGGCACTGTAACATGTATTGTTTGAACAGATCCTTCTCATCTAGGTGTTTGTTGTTGAAGTTAACCATCCAATCTAATCCATCCCATATGTTTATAAATGAGAGTAAATGTGACTTGGCTGTCAGCATCTCATGAAGTGTATCTGACATGTTCCTGTTGATAACCATCAGTTTATTTTCAGTGCAGTCTGGAATCTGCTGCTTACAGCAGAGCTGTAAAAGGAGCAGTTGCTTTTGAATGATCTTTCCCCTTCCTTGTTATGTTGGTCTTAGTTTGGTTTTCTGGACATTTTTTGTTGCCAGAAAACAACTTGCCTTTTTGTTCAGTCTCCATTGTTGGCTTATTACGATATCACGGAGTATATAGCAACAACATTCCTCTTGCATTGTGGAGAGAGGCGTGTCATGGACGCACTAGGTTTGGCCTCGCACTGGAAGCCGTTCTCAATCAACAATGTAAGTTGACCAAATCTCTTTTAGATTTACTAGTGCAACATCAGTGTCATAACAGGGAAAACTTCATTAAAATGTAGACTGTATTAATACTAATGAACCTCCTAATAACATAAAAGACCCACTGATAACAGTGATGGCTGATCCACTCCCACTTAAAGTTGAAAGTCGCTAAGGCTCAGAGTTTGGATCACAGTGATGGCACTATATAACAATCAACTCCTACACATGTGTCATTCAGCTCCTGATGCTGCAGCCCCTTCATAAGCTTTCCAGAATGTCTCCACCCTGCTTTCTCTGTAATTACATTCTCCACTGGGGGAGCCCACGCTGCAGCCCGCCACGGATCTCTGAGAATGGAGAAGAAAGGCACCAGACAAAGGAAAATGCTGTGCAGATAAATAAAGGAAGATGTTCTCTGAGCGCATAGTGTGGAGGGGTTGTGAGGGCGAGGGTTATATGGAGGAGTATTACTCCCGGAGGAAGAGGAAAGAATTAAGAGGAATCTGTCTGAAGGTGAAAGGTCTTGTCCTTTGTAGTGAAGACAGTAAGCTTCTCAGAGAATTTTTTTCCCCCCAAATAGAAACGGAGCAGGAATGTGTTTAGCCAATGTAAACCAGAATCCACATTTGTAGTGTGTGTAATTACACTGCTTTGCTAATGGCAAATTACAGTTCCCAGTTAAAGTGTATATACTAGTTCTTGTATGCTGTGTATAGATTCTAATTCTTAAACTTTGGACCAAATGAAATAGGAATCCTGACAGGTATGAAGCTTATTTCATTATTGGTCCAGATGTGTTTGTCATGTGCAATCTGGCCTGCAGTCTGTGGTTCATTCACTGTAATCTCTGGAAAATAGATTGAATGTAGCCCTTGTGCATTTGCATGTGTTTCCATTTCCTTCTGTGTGTGGGTATACACATCCATACATCCTTTTGTGTCTCTGTGGTACAGGTGCATCTACACAAACTGCTTTGACTTTATCAAGCTAAGTCCTTTTGAAGGAACACCAGCTGGCTTCGCCGTCTGCTTTTGGGCTGTCATATAACCCACTGCAGCGGAGCTGTCCCAATTATCTGTCACTCAGCCAACCTGCCTTGATGCCACGGGACATACACTCACTGTATTGCAGTTTCCTGTGGGAGCAGATAGAATCAGGCTTGTCAAGTCTTAATACAGTCGGTACCTTTAAGCTTTGCTCCATCTTTTTCTCCCCCTCGAACTCATTTACTGTTTATCTGAGGCTATAGACCTTGGAAAATCGAATCTAGCTTATTTTCTTTTCAGTCTTTTTACTGGGTGTTGTGTTTTTCTTTATTTTTCACTTGTCTATTTTTTAAATTGAGGTATAGGAGTAGACAGTGTAGTTGTAGATTATTTGGTAATTTAACAGATTACAATAGGCAGAATGCTGCCCCTCCTAGTCATCATTTCTTTTGTGTTTTCTGTTGGTGTTGTAATTAAAATGACTTGTCAGGACCTTGCCACCACAGACTGAAAATCTCTTTTGACTCTTTTTGGGAAACCAAAGGTTTCAGTTAACATGAGCAGAAGGCGACAACTTGAAAACCAAAGCCAATTTTTCTACATACATACATAAAATGACAGATTATACCCCAGTGGAACAATGTAATTGTCTTGCCGACAAAAAGAAAGCAGGAAAATTGCTGTTCCTAGTCTGGTTGCTAGCGTAGTGCTTAACAGCAGCGCTCCCGATGTGAGGCAGATTAATGGCTTGTCAGAGGAAACATCCGCAGGGCTGCCACGGCTATCGGAAGATGTGTTCTCTGTCTTATAGCCACTACTGGGTCTACAGGGCTGCCCATGCTGCCAACCTCATATCCTCTTTATTACGCTACAGTTTAGAAAATAGTCATCGCAGAGCGAACTCCACAAGTCCAACTACTACTACAACTTCAAGAAAAACGGGTGAATGTCACCAGGAATGACATGCTTTCTTAAAAAGAGACATCTTGCATGTGTTGCTGTAGCGTACTGAGAAGCTTGAAAAGGTTAATTTCACTTGATCTTTCCTTCAACTAAATCAGCTTTGAACAAAACTCATTAGCCACCTTCCCACGCCGCACCTGATGGAGGCCATTTACTTTGTCATTTTTTTGTCTCCTGCCATTAACACTAATGCTCAGGGTCACTGATTAAAGTACACCCATGTAATGTTACAGGTTCAGCTGTCACAGCTGGTTCACTAAAGGAATCACAGTTTCTTTCCCCTTTGTCTTTCCTCTTTTCTTTTGTGTCCTACTTTTTCTTTTCTTCTTCACTTTGTCTTTGCTCTTTTTCTCCTTGCTTCTTCACCCCTGCCCTCATCCGCAGGTAACAGTATACTACACTCAGCTGCAGACAGTGTGACGAGTGCTGTACAGAAGGCCAGCCAGGCTCTGAATGAGCGCGGCGAGCGATTAGGTCGGACGGAGGAGAGGACCGCAGACATGATGAACAGTGCCGAACAGTTCGCTGTCACTGCACAAAAGGTGAGTCGAAATGTTGGCAAGATGCATCACAGTGCATAACCTCAGGGCGGGATTGAAATTCTGGCTTCGTGTCCCACCTCATGTGTTGTCATTATTGGTTCAGCCAAAAGATCAAACATTTTACTTAAACCTGAGGATATTTGTAAGAGTTGCTTCACTGTGACTCTCACAGCGGTGCTCTCTGCTCTGGGAAGATAATAGCTTTTTTCTTTTCCATCTCATTTACTCTTTCGTAGTTCTCTATAGTGTGTTTCCTCATCTTCTATCGATTCCATATCTCTTGTTTGTCAGGAAAACTAATTGCATGCTGGTTAATGAGCCTATTAGCAGAATATGATTTTTACTACAAAACAGGAAAAAAGAAAGGGGGGGGAGTTGATTGCTTTGTAACGACTGCACCTGATTGTGATCATCATAGCTGTCTTTCTGATAGCACACAGTATATTCAATTCAATTCAATTTTATTTATATAGCGCCATATCATAACAAAGTTATCTCAGGGCACTCAGTATATGCGTATATCACGCATCCCCGGGTTTGCAGCCTGGCTTCTTGTGTAAAATCAGGCTGTTTGGTGCACTGATAGCCATGTACCATATAAAGTGGGATGTCAGCGACTTCAATTGTACCGCCATCCACTGCCTGGTGAAATGACGATTTTGAGCGATGCATAATGCCATACCAGTGATAGTGGGAAAATTGAAAGGCATTTCAAGAGCCAGGCAGGGTCCTCTTACTTCTCACAGATGAGCTTCCCCACCGAGCTGAATTACAAAAACTGTGATAAGCAGAGAAAAATGCCGTGGCTCTGGTGGTTTCAGCAGAGATGAGCGTCGAACCCCTGTGAAGAATCGCTCATTTTCCGTAGCTTCTCATTTCACCCGCTGCCATTAGCTTTTATATTATTTGTTTTATAACTTATCATTTGTCATGCACATTATTATCAAGCCTCATAATGTTGCACGTCTGAAGCCCTCTGTTAAAGGCAGTTTGTAGCCTTACAGATGGAAGAAGAAGTCTGAGGGTGACTTTGACGACGGCTTGACACGATCTCTTGTAAAGCTATTTGTGTGTTCCTGCTTTTCAAGTCATCTGCATGTCTTGTAAGTGGCCAAGTGCAGTGCTGAACGTCTGCAGTACTGTGAAAGGGTCACCGTGACTCTTTCTCTCAGTTTACTTCTGCCATCGTATTCCTGCACCTCTCTTTGTGACAGCGGCTGATTTAGCTGGCTGCTCCGTTTTCTTCAAGACCCCCTCATTTCTGCATGCTCCTCTACTGCCCCCACTTGTTCAATGTGTAGAATTCAGTTTCTCATTCTAAAGCAACATACTTCATACTCAGTCTGTGGGTGTGGGTGTATCTCCATACCCCGCAGCTTTGTGTTATATTGGTGACCCTTGTCATCTCTCTTAACTTGCCTCCAACCGAGCCCATTAAAAACAAGATAAATGGAGTGGCCCTGTCATTGCCTGAATAAAAAAAACACCAGGACGGCTGTCTGCCCTCCAGCACCTGCTTATCCCTTTCTCCTTTTGTGGAATGATTCTAAATTGTCAAATCTGTATCTTTTGTTTCTTCATTTTACCCGCTGCGCTCACTTGCATTTTATCTGTTACATCTACTGGCTAGCATTTTGCTAATAGGGTAATTATAAATTCTCACTGCATTATTTCTTAATTTCTTTTTCTACAGCTTGCCATGAAGCACAAGTGTTAGAACACTGCCAAAAACCAACTGGGGGGGAGGGATCAGCAATCGCCAGTCGCTGTACAGAAGAAGGATTCCAAATTTTATTCTTTAATTCTTTTTAAAAATATGATTACAATTTGTTAACAATGTTAACACTTTAATGCTTTGAGTTATTGTATTCTGGTGCATCTTCTGATGGTGACGCATCGAGCAGGGGGGAGAGGTAAACAACGCTACATGTGACTGTCCGCAGAATGTTTCAAAAAAAGTTCCAAGTTACAGCCATGACTGTATGTGATAACCACGGCCACTCAAAACACTTCCCCTCTTGATACGCTCAGACACTAATGTGAGCGCACGCATGCTGACAAGTCATTATCAGCAATCACTCCAAGACAAGGAACAGCTTGTCTCACGGGTTCTTAATTGTTGACTGTTATTTATGAGCACTGCAGTGATTGTGCAGTCTGGCTCGTGAGTGACGGACCCTCTCATGGGATTGGGTGGCAGTATTCCACACAAATATATAACACATACAGTACATACTTGAAGGTAGCCTAGATTTTCTTACCTGATGCTTAGTTTGTGCCCAGATAAATATTTCGGATCCACATTTTAGAGATTGGAATGACGGATGAAAGGAATAATCATATACGTGGAGAAAATAATTAACTCCACCCCTGAACATCAATAAATTCCAAAGTATTTTATTTCAGTTTAATGTGTCCATCTCTCCTTTGACACTTGGACATTGCAGTCTTTCAGTACGTTGTTCTGTCCATTTCTAAATGTATCAAAACAGTATTAGTCAAAATGTTTTCAACATATTTCATAAACCGTGATTCGGGTGATAACATATATTACAGTGAAATATTTTAGTCCTCTGTTTGACTTGTTTATTAATCAAAAACCTCCAAAGCTACATGGAATACAGTTGCCAACATTTTTGGAAGTGTACTTGAAGAACTGTTTTGAAAATAAGATTTTGAAGTAAATAATTTATGTGAAGGAGTCGGGGAGCAACTCAGTAAACCAGCTTCTGCATTGTAAAAAGTAAAACATGTAATTCTCCTAGTACTATTATCTCAATGTCTGTAGAGCTAATTTGTTTATGGGATGTTTTCACTTACTTCCAGCTATATTTCAACTTTAAACATTCATTAGTCATATTTTATGCTTTTTGTATGATTTGGGTTGGTCCTTTATAATGACGTGTATACTGACAGATGAAGGACAAGATGTCTCGAATATGAGCAGCAGTGTGCAGAAGTGTATTTTTTTGTGTCATTGCTCTAACACTGACTGTAACTTTGGCTTCCTCACTGGTAAGATACCACCCTCACATTCGGGATGTATTCGATTCTTTTTATATTTTGAATTTTATAATTCATGACGTTACAATGCACCGACAACCTTATCTTGCAGAGCACTGTTGACTTCATACTGAAACGTTCCAGTTGCCTAACTGTTCTTGTGCTTGTATTCCTCTCTGTAACACTTTGGATGTTTATTGTTTTAATATATGTGTTCTTTTTTTATAACCAGCTTTAACAATTCCATCAAACAATGGAATCCGAAGTTGTACATTTATTTTGTTGGATGATCCTTACCATTGTTATTGCATTTGTGTGTTTTACTCACATGTATTTTCTGTACTCATAAACAATGCGCTGCCAAAAGATTCAAGTGTCTAAAGGGTCTTTTTTTGGGTCATTTTCTCTGTCTCATGTGCTCAGTCTCACACTTGGATAATGCTCCTATCACACTGATCTCTATTCTCTATAATACTTTAAGATGTAAAATAAAATCCGATCCACAATCCAAATAAAATGGTTCTTTTATTAGTGCCTTTTGCAAAAATTTAGTTGGCAAGTTAACACTGCCTCAGAGGATCAATGAAGAAAAAGTGGTTTTAGGTTTTGGTTACAATTGAATGAAATACTTGCACATTTAAATATGACTGTATATTTTATCTAATTTGAGCTGTCTGATTATTTGATAACTTTAAATAGTTCTGTTATCTTGCTTCACCAGATTTAAATCCATCTACCAGTTTGACATTGTGTAAATATATAAATGATTTATTGTAGATGAGGACATTTCTTGACAATTAGGGACATTGAAATTATATTTGAGTTTTGTCAACCTTTCACCGAGAACTCTTGCAAATTGCTTCCCTGGAACTGGTCATGTTACTTCTATAAATGAATACTGGTGATATTTCTTCTATAAAAGGGTGTGAATTCTCTAGAAAATTCTGACCAGAAGGAAACCGTTGCACTGCAGTCACTTGAAATTCTCCTGTTTCTCCTGCAGAGGGCAATGTCAGCTCAATGTAAGGCAGCAAGTGAAGGCTAAACACGTAGTTTAATTGTTTGTGTGTTGGGGGGTGTGTGAAATTCACTGTTTCATGGAATGAAGGAAGAAACTGGTAAGCCGATAAAGACTGGTGGAGGCATAGCAGAGTCGGGTGAGAAGAAATGAATCTTATCAAAACATCCAATTTCTGTTCTCTCTCCTTGCCACCTCTTAATAGTATTTTAATCTCCCAATTAATGATGCGGACCAGTCTGACAAGCAGAAGGGCAGTACGCGTAGTAGCAGTGCTGAAATACATGATCTATAGCTTTTAGTGTTGCAGAGGGGGAAGTAAGTACCTCATAAAAACCCCGGTGCAGGACCTTGCTACCATTACTCACTCTGCCAACTCCTGTGAATCACTCCTGGTCCCTTCTTAAAACCCACATCTAATTGTTCAGCTCCCCTGCCTCCTTCCCTCCCTGTTCTAGCAACGTTGAGATCCCGAGCAATACCAATGTGGCTTATGTGTCGACACCTGGAAGAGATTATTTGTCTTTTAAGATTGTATCCTGGATTTTTGGAGAGCTGGAATACATTTCTACATTTTACTTGCTCGCCAATCACAGTTCTATGAGCTTTGTACACCACTGGAGGGCACACTAGCCTTGTGAAAAACAAAAACAACTGTCTGCTAGCTTTATTGCCCAGTAGTTTATTGAGTAGTAGAACTGATTATTAGTGTGTAATTTCAGTGCAATGTATGCATTGATCACAGGTTAAAGGCGTGAATTAAGGGCTGATTGAAAGCTGTTCAATACCAGTAATTGCTACAGTGAGTGTCTTGACAGGGGCTTGAGTTACATTGGGACAGAACAAGTGGGCAGTTAAGCCATCAAACATTACCCCAACCTGACGGAGCACAACCCATACCAGCAGAAGCCTTCAAGGATGTTATTTAGTTATCTGCCTTCTTTCAAATAGAAATACCTGTCAATGTTGGCTGATCAGTTTCTTTTTATGTGATACAAATGATGCATATTATATGTGGTGGAAGAAGTGTTCAAAGACATGTACTTGCATACCGCACAATAATCTAATCCTTTACAAGTAAAAGTCAAGCATTCATTATTTGACTCAAGTAAAAATACACCTAATGTATTCAAAGGAAAAGTATTCTTTATACAAGACTTAGTGATACTATACGATGTATTGAATTAGACTGCGCTAATGCATAAATGTTATTTTAATAATGTAGCTTGTCAAAGTGGAGAAAAATTTATATGCTCCTGGGTAGTTTGATCTGTAACAACACTGCATCATAATCTATAATTCATTATTGATTTTATTGTATAGTGTTAATCTGCAAAATAACTACTAACTCTAACTCAAATAAATGTAGTGGAATAAAAAGTACAGCATTCCTCTGAAATGTAGTAAAGTAGAAGTCTAAAGTCCCAAAAAGGGAGATACTCAAAGTAACAAGTACCTCAATATTGTCGCAATCACATTAACATCCCATCACTGCATACTATAGAACTTTTTATTTAGATTCAATTGAAAATCTTTTTTTTTCATCCAGAGGAAACACTTACATGGGTGACATACTGTGGGGTGCTTATTTCTCGAGTCATCTTAACTCAAGACCGGAGAATGTGTCCGGTTCGGTGTCACCTTCAGAGATGCGTTGACATTCTTTTCAGCCAGGGAGTCGGCGTCATTTCAGGAGAGGCCTTGTGTGTGTGTGTGTGTGTGTGTGTGTGTGTGTGCGCCTGACTAACTGGCTGGCCAACTGGCCTTAGGGCGACTCCTTTTTAATCTGCCAGCCTCCCCAAAGCTCCACGGGAGTAATTACAAGTTATACCCAGAGGTGAGCAGGCTGAATGAACTGGGGCTGCACCTCCATTTCTCATTATCACATACAAATCTCTGGAATGATTCCTGAGTAGTCCTATTAGTCAGGACTGGAATTTACCCCAAAGTCAAAAGTTTAATAACGGCAACAGGATATTGCCTGTGTCCCCCTTGTATTCTGGAAAGTGGGATCTAGAGAAATGTGTCTGGTCAGAAGTTCAACAAAACTTATATACATGGTTGGGAGCTCTGCCTCAGTGTGGTTGCATGTGATATATGGTGTGTGTAATCTGTATAGCTATTGGTAAATACACATTTCAATCCTTTAAGCATTTTTTCTCTATAACTGGTATACACAGATTTGCGTGCACTTGTGTATTCAGGTGTGGTACAGTGCCAGTGTGACTTTTTAATCTAGTAAATACTTTTCAGAATATTCTGGAGCTATGTGTGTTATCAACCTTAATTAACCAATGCAATCCGAAGCAAACTACTCGCTGCAACATATATCCACTGCACTCTTTTCAACAAGGTGGCTTATGTAAACTGTTGGGCCCTGCCCACTCTTTTGCTGTGCTGTGCTGCTGCACTGCTAAATTGCTAATTCAGTTGTATTGCTGCTTCAAGCTGCCGCTTGTCTTGCATTTCATAAGGAAGCTCGACTGCTAAACAGTCTCATCATGTTGGCTTTGTGGAAGAAATGCCTGTGTTTATTGGTCTCAAATCCTTAGGTAGCATTTTTGTGTTTAGCAATAACGTAAGCTAATGTTATGAGGTTGCTGGTGCCACAGTTTTCTTGCTTTCCTAGTGATCTGCTTGTGGTCATGTCATGGTGTCTGCTGGCAATTTCTGCTTTTATCCTGCTGATGCCTTCTACCTTTGTGCAATATTTCTTAATTGCAGATTTCTTGTAGTAGCTGTTTATATTTATTGTTTTTAAGTTGTTGTGTGGCGTTATAAAATTGTATTAGTGTTAAATTCTTCTTAAACACTGCTGCAAACACTGCTTTGTGTATGTTTGCAGAGAATGACGAGATCAGAAGCTAGAAGCCCAAAATCTATTATGCCATTCTCTATATTCACATCTAGATATATAACTACAGAACTTTTCAAACAACAAACTTTAGAACAAACTTTTTTAACAGCCATATCCAAGACCAAAGTGGGAAAGAGTACACTAAAGCTGGTGTCCACTAAACATGCAATCAACAGCAAACAATTGTAAGTACTGCAATGTAGTGCGGAAATGATTAATTGATTAATTGATGAGTCAATCAACAGAAACTCATTAACAATGTAGATTTTTTGTTATTTTCTGACCTTTACTGGACTAAACAATCAATTAGGCCTAATCCAAATATAAAAAACAACAATATGATGAACAGATTAATCTGCAGACAAAAAAATTTTTTGGTTGCAGCCGTACTCTGTTGGTCACAGGTGGACAATGGCATAAATTGCTCAGAATTGGCAGTACCAGTTGGTTCAACATATTGGGATTAGTTGTAACCACAAAACTACAAAAATCAGTATCAACGCATAACTTAAAACAGATAATAGGTTAAACAACAGCTTGATGAAGACCACTGCCGGATCTTATGCACTTCCCTAGACCGAGTAATGCCACGCTTTACCTTATCTGAACTGAGCTATGTGCAGTCACATTGCACCAACAAGCAAGAGCTACATCTGACAGGCACAGAGTCAGCACATCTGATGCAACTAACTGTATGAGGAGGGAGGAGCCCCGTACCTTGTCAGTACAGCAGATCACGCTCGTTATAAATGGTGCTCCCCCTCAATTATGCAAATGGTCATGCTATGTGGAGTGTGTGTTTGTGACGTTGGCATGCTAACACACACAGAATTCGAGGTTTATTTAAGGAAGAGGCAGAACCCGACTGGTGGAGCATGGGAAGTCACCTCAGCGCCCTGCCCACAGTGACTTGGCAGATGTGTAGCGAGGCGAAGTGCACAACAGCTGCTTGCTCTAAATCGGGCCTCCCATTCTCCCTCTGCCTTTGGGTTCCCGCGGAGTGCAATGTCAGCCGTGCTGGAATCATCATTCATTATCCTGATATGCATCTACCTCACACACTTCTCTCTCGCACTTCATCTCTTCCGGTATTGGTCCTCTTTTTGTTCATGTGTCAAAATGTACTGTCTTTACACCCGTTGTAAGCCAGGTTGTTTTTTACGCTTAGCTTTGTGTAATGTGGAATTCTGCATCTGGTTAGGGGGAAGAAAACTCATACAGTTCATTGTGTTTATTAATAAAGCCAAAGGGATATTTTTAAACAGAAGGGAAAAGCATGGAGATGCATATTCTCTGCTTACAGAGTGTATAAATACCACCTTAAGCTCCTGCTGGAAATGAGACTAGTTGCAGAAGACAAACGGGGGTAGAGGGAAAAGATCTGCAGTGACCCACTTCCTTTTGGACCTTTTTTTTATGCCGTTTATGTTCACAATACAGTACACACAGGATTATTGTTGTTGCACAAGGTGTAAAACATTAGGGATGCTTGCTGTCTCCGTGAAATTGAAAGAGAAAAAAACTGCAGTGCTAGTGTGTAATACAAGAAAATGGTTCCTATTGATGCCTGTACCACCTTTAATCCTTGACAACATACAAAAAAGGAACTGATTTTGTATGTAGTTGTTTGTGTATGTGTGCACATGTCAAACCTGCACGAATCTCGTGGCATAATGTGGCATCATTATTGATCCGACAGCCCACCCCTCTAGTGTACCCAGCTTACAATATTGACTTGACTGAAGAAACAGATTGTCTTCAAACAAGCAGTGACATGCAATGTTTCCCTCTCCTGGGAGCACTTAATGCTCTCACCCCATCGCATTGGATGAGGCGATCATGTGAGTCAGTCTGCCCTTTGTTTAAGATGGACATCAAACAGGGTGTTTCTCTGGTTCAGTGCAGATACATACAGCTGTTTCACACTCACAGCTGCAGGCCTGAGCCCAATTTGGGTTTGTTTTCATGCTTTCTGTCTGGCAGCCGTAGACAGACCTCGTTACCGTTGCTCAGAATTACAGTACGGAATCACCCAGGCTGTTGTTCATCAAATTTCATCTCAAGTTATAACGCATGGTGAAACCTATCAAGTAGTTTTTCTAAAACCCTACAGTGAATTGGAAATGATTGTATTTACATGCAAATGTAAGACTAGACAACTGAATTCTATTGAATTTGAGTTGGCTCCCTTCATCAACAACTTAACTGACCAACATTGTCAAATACATTTGAAAAAAAAATAGCATCATCAAGTGTGTTTTAAATGAAAAACAGGATGAGATATGAACTGAAAATAGTTTTGGGTGCTGATCTGATCACTGACATATTGTAATCATGCCATGCCCGTATTGTGCAAATTACATTTCAAATTCCTACTTCCTGTGAATTGCATACAAGCTTAAGATTAAAATTACTGTGTAAAATACAGTGTTTTTAAGCTAACATAAATACCTGAATGAGGATGAGCATCTTAAAATAATGCCATTAATCATCCTTACATATCAGCTCCAGTTAGTCTCTGTTAACACTGATTTGTAACCAGAGGGAGGTATTGGCCGATTCAAATTCTGACCCGCGTGGTATGTGTGCGGAATCATTTTATCCTATCCTGAATCCTTGCTTCATTCGTTGTGTGCGGGAGGCAGATAGTGTGCCTTTGATAGCTCTGTTTTTACTTCTGAAGAAATGTTCATGCAAAATGTTTCCTGTAATATCTGTTTGCTGTATGAGAGGTTGTCCTGTTGAAGCCGTCGCAGAAGGCCGTCTGCTCCTCAGAGTGAGCAGGACATCAGTATGCAGAAAACGCCCTACAGTATAGCAGTGCAGGCTGCGTGAAGCCTCTAAATCACGGTGGAATATGCAGGAGGAAGAATTCATAACAAAATCTGTCACTTCCTGTTTGTCTTTGATACATCACCTCAGCCTTGTTAATATTCTCCAAATTCCACTTGAGGACTGGGGGTGGTAGCAAGGCAAATTATTGGAAGTCTAGTTTTTCTTCTTTTCGTGCTGTGACCGGGCCCCGAAGGTAACCGCAGTGTGAAGGTGTGAAGCAGCACAAGTTTGTATCGGTCTCTCTATCGACTCGGGAGATTCATCTTCTCGGCAAAGAGGCGGCGCCCAAAACCGTTTGTATCAGCAAAGTAACGCCAACTGCGGCGCTGACACCAGGGGGCAGCAATTAACAGGAATTAATCACATTGATTTAGGCTTCACCTCCCTCTAGTTAGAGCTCTGTCTTTCTATGCTGCACATTCTCACACAATGAGACACACACACACACACACACACACCTAACCTGTTATTCATACATAACACTAGTTCTGTCCCACATAAAGGACTGATAATGACTTCTTATGACATGTCTCCAAGCATTGTTACACTAGAGGATGAGTAGAAGGAGGAGGGAAAGATCAAAACAGGCTGATGGAGAGAAGGGGATGGCACTTAACTACCAAAATATGAAAATTTTAATTTTATTATAGTAATAGTTCAAAGAGAAGTATGCCAAATCATGGGGACAGTAATATTTTTGATTAACGCCTGTGCTGTTCTTGTCCTTTCCATGCCCTAATGTCTCTTCTGTTCCCCACATCATGCTCAGAAGCCCAGCATGCATTCCCACATGGAACCACTAAGGGGCACTGCAGCTTAAGCTCCCGTGGAGGAGAGGAACCCGGCTGCACCATCAGGAGCGGGACCGGGCCGCAACAGCGTCAGTTGCTCACTTCAGTGCCAGCCCCTAAAACTTACTCAGGATACCTAAATCTGCTGAGCTGTCATCTCCTTCCGCTCCCCTCCCTAGCGCAATACGACTTTTCCACCCAACTCCAAAAGAAACTTCTTTACATCTTACTCTTCCGGCTATCCTCCTTTCCTTGTTCGCTCTCTCACTCTTTCTCTTTCCCTCTCTTGCTCTATCCTTCTCTTTTCCTACAGGCATCAGGTCCAATCCAGCGGTGAATTCAATCTAATCCCTCTAATTCAGTTAATCTAATTTTCTGGATATGGTCACACTGCTGATCTCCAATACTGGTCCTCTACGATCACTCTCTCCGCACTCTGATTTTCTGCCCAAATCCCCCGGAGCCTGCACTTTCCCGCGTCTCCTCCACATTACTTATAAAATATAACTGATTGGCACTAATTTCATCTTTACAAAGTGTGATATAACAAACATCAGTGGCTCATTTTTTACATGCCTGCCGGTGTTTTGCTGTGTTTTAATCACATTGAAATTCACATTCAAGTCTCCCCCTCAGTGACTTGCCATGTGTGATTTATCCTCTTGTTGCTGTTTGTTTGCTGATTATTAGTCATTAAATCAACATTTAGAAAGTCGGCTGTCTTTGTCAGCAGCAGTTGATGCTACAGAGTTAATGATTTCTGTAATTCATTCAAATCTCACTGAACCGTGCTCAGGAATGCAGCAATATAAACTGTATTGTATATTTTAGCTTGAAAATTAAACATTTTCGACAGCTGTGTTGATCAAGGAAAGGAGAATACGATTGGCCTGGACGCTCCGTCAACCCGAGCTTCGGTTTCCAGGTTGTCAATGTTATTCATTGGCAAAAAGTCATTGATAAATCATTTGGTTCGCTGTCTTGAGTCCTGGCTGATGTGAGCGAACAGCAGGACCCTCTTCACATACAGTAGCATGGCCTGTCTGTTGGCTTCTAGCAGACTCGTCCCTCATTCAGTCTTCATTAGAAGCTGCCAGTGTGCAGTACATGCGTGTTTGAGGGATTACCAAGGTCAATTAGCAGATAAGAGGGACTTTCTCTGTGGAAATTGCTGAAGATAGGGTCAGTCTCAGAGAGAGAATTAGGGCCAGACCAACCAGACACAGGAACTGCTGGGGGAAAGTGGGCCGAACGGGACACGCCCTTATGTCATATGTCACTGTCTGGGTGTGTTTGTCCTGCCTGAAAGCTGAAGGGGAAATATTCTTATATGTGTCTGTCTTCTCCCCTCCCCCTCTTCTGTCACTTTCTTTCCCCCCCTCCATCTCGTTGGACCTATCTGTTGATCATCCTACCCCTTCATCTCCCTCTTCCTTCAGCTGTTTCTCTCTGTCCCCTCTCCTTTGCCCCCCCGTGTCCCACTTGTGGATTTATAGGTCAAATGTCTGACGAGTCCGGGTCCATCTTATTTAATTCCCTCCCAGTGGGTGTCAGGAAAATGAGTTACCTGCTGCAGCTCAGTTTGCAGAAACAGTAAGTTACTGCCTGCTGTCTGCTCAACTGATGGACTGCAGGGATGTCATTTGTGCCCCTCGATCACAATGATCTGAATGGCATTAATAGTAAGAGGGGTATCTAATGAGTTGGTGAGTGAGAAAGTCGGTGGTAGCAACGCTTAGGCATGTCAAAATAAATTGAGGTTGTTCATTAGTTCCTTTCTTGTTTGTTGTCTCTCTACAGTACTTTCTTGTCCATTTCTTCTTTTCCCTCAGCTCTGACGCTGTCCTGAGCTGCCTCTTCTTCTTCGATCTATCCTCTTTCCCCCAGTGAAATGTGGACGTGTTCGGGATGACTGCAATGCAGCTGAAACAACAGCAACGGTCCTGCTCCCAGATCAGACAGAGGGGGAGTGTGGCCTGTCATACAGGCCTGTGTGGAGGTTTAAAGGGCTCTCCCTGCTTTCAGAATCTGGATTGGACTGGCTCAGCTGAGCTGACGGGTCGTCTGCCCGGCCAACAGATCCTCAAAGACATGAAGAAGAAGAGAAACGCGTCGCTCCTGTCTCAGCATGGGCACATTACCACTACAGAGATGGAGGTAAAACAAGAGATAAAAAGAAACAGACGGAGAGAGAGACTGAGAAAATACATTTTTTTGGGAGAGAAGTGAATAACACCTAAAAAGTAATAAGCCTCCAACTTTCTCTAAAGTTCGACCTTCAGACATTCGCAAAGAGAATAATTCATGATATTGATGACACATACACCACCATTCAATGTTATGCACACAGCACATCAATCTGCTATCATTAGGCACGTCTGCAGATTTCTCCGCTGCCTTCCACTGACCCGAGTGCCTCTGTCCACTCAGCCTCCTGTGGTCTGTGCAAAGAAGCCAGACAGGTGCTTTCCGTTCTGCGTTGTCCTTTTGTTCAGTATCGCTCTCACACCTCAGCCAGACCCCACACCAGCACAGCAGGTGAATCAGTGTCATCCAATACCCAGCATGCATCAGCAAGGTAAATATAACTCTGACTTTGGGGCTTTACAGTTAAATAAAATGCCATAGGGAGCGTTCCGTCTTCTAAACCTGGAATTACATATATATGACGGACAGAGGGGGCGGGAATGATAGGACGACAAAGCATGTGTGAACAGGTGTTGGTGGTTGTGTGACTTGTTTTCACATATTGAAAGGCCACAATATGAATGTTTGTAGACAAAACAATACGGAAAAAAATCGACTGCGTGCTGGTGGCAAATATATGGTGAAATATTTGAAGTTTAACACCCAAAATCAAGGAATGTGACATTCATTACAAATGTACCTGCTTAATTTCTCTATTTATTGATTGATTAATCAATCAATAAATAAATATAAATGTCAGAAAATAGTAAAAACACCAATAGCAAATCTTCACACATGACAAGCTGGATCCTGAGAGTGCTTGGAAAAATGTCTTCCAACGATTAATCAGTTATCAAAATATTTGCAGATTAATTTTCTGTCGATCAGCTAATCAATTAATTGACTAATTGTTTCAGCTCTAGATGTTGCCTCTTGTTACTGGTCTGTAATTGGTTTTATGTCACAAGAGGTAATGAGGCAAACAATGTAATGTTTGTGTCTGCCTGCTGTTGCTTTTTAGATTGGACTCCCCCCCCCCCCCGAGGTCACTCTTCGACCAGGAAAGTGTCCACAGTGACGCCAAAGGTCAATTTGTGCACAAAAATTGAATTTACACTGTTTACATTAGTGGATGGGATTAGCACTGTTTAGTCCGATAACCAGTGGAAAGTACCTAAGTATATTTACTCAAGTGCTGAGAGTATTACTAGTCTCTTTATCCTTATACTCCACTACATTTCAGAGGGAAATGTTTTTTTCCCACTTTACCCCTAAAGGACTAAGCTATCTATCTACCTGTACATACAGTAGTTCAAACTAGCTCCACCTGGACCGGCTACAACAGTAGAATAGCTACTTACAATATTCACTGATGCATCAATATGAACCTTTTTCTCTATAATGAGCTTTTTATACTTAAAGTAGATTTTTCTGATGATACTTCTTTACTATTATACTTGCATAATTGTCCACCTTTACCTAAATAAAAGATCTGAACACTACTTCCATCACTGCCAATAACGTGCTGTAGGTGTAGACTTGCATAAGAATCTAGTGTAATGCAACTGCGACTTTCACTCAATTCAGGAATTTAGACAGACTCCTTCTTGCAGAATCCAATTGTGTCCCGTCTCAGTGATCAGCTCCGTCTGTCAGTGTCCTGCTGCCTATCAGCTCGGGATGACAGACAATTAGTGGCAGTAGAAATGGCTTTTGAAGCAAACCCATTCCCCCTGAATTCCCTTGTCACAGCTCATTGCGATAAGACGGCGACTGCAGGAGCACTCCAAGTGGGATAGCGGGGCAGTTACACCACACATTCATATTTCAACAGCCACTTGGGCTGAGACTAACTTGGAGAGGAGCGCTCACGCACACACACACACACACACACACACACACACACACACACACACACACACACACAAATACTAACCATAGCACTTAGAAAACAAGCCCTGCTGCATCACACACACACACACACACACACACACACACAAACAATTTCACTCTAGAGTCTGTGTATGTGTATGTGTGTTGTGATGAGCCTCAGCTTTATTCAGCACAGTTTGTTTGTTTTTTTACCCGCGTGATAAAGGGGGAGGGGGGAGTTGAAAGTCACATTCAGAGTGGAGATGCACTGTGCAACAGCATGCCCCAAAACTACTCACTTATTCAATACACAGAAGCAATCAGGAGAAAATTAAATCTCTGCCTTCGTGTACAGAGTTGATGTTTATTGTTATGGAGCTAATTATTTTTGTGTGCTGGCACATTTACAGCCAGAAAGGAAGAAAGTCCCAAACGTCTTCAGGAAAATAATCTCGTTTGCTCACTTTATTATCAGCGAACTGAGATGCTAATGTGTGTGTTTGGTGAGCTTGGAGATGAGTGCTGATCTGAGTCAGTGTCAGTATTACTCATCAGTTTAATAACTACTTTGCCATTAGGTTGATTATAGTGGACTAAGTTGGTCAGAATATTTTTTAGAAACAACTGTTGTTAAGTTAACCGTCTGGAGGATTATGTTTATGTTAGGAGTAGACAGTATTATACTGCACATTTAGTATACATGTAGTATTTTAAACGGCCATTTTACGTACAGAGAAATTGTTAATAACTTCACATATTTGGAAAAGACGGTCCATTAAACTTATCGTAGGAATTGTAAAATGATTCAGCCACTAATTTACCATCATTTGCCATTAACCTGAAACCAACTTCACATTAAGGATCCTTTAATATCCAATAAATAAAACAAGTATAACAACAATAATTTGTTAATTTACAATTAATTACAGTACTGATGGTGTTTTAGTTATAAAGAAAATGAAACAAATGACTGAAATAATCTTTATTACTAAGTCTTTGCATCACACGTATCACTTTTAAAGAATATTCTCTAACTCAGAGTATTGCTGTTTCCTCTCTGGAGACCAAATTATTAATTTAGTGACATGAAATTTGTGGTTCATTTACAATCATAATCAGTCATTTATGAAATAGAGATTTATATGACCCATATGTAGCAGACAAACTAATAATTTAGGCTACCTGTATTTTGAAGTATTAAACCATATATATAACACTATTCATTTACAGTAGTGACTGTGAATTTGTTTTTCAATAAATCAAACCTACATTAGAGTAGTATTTTATGTTTCATCTTGAGGTTAATGACTATCTTAAGCAATAAATCGTAACACCAGTTGTGAACATTATACATGGTCAGTATATACAGCAAAAGAAAGGAGAGGGAAACTAAAGCTACGTGACACAGTGAGTGGTCCCATTTGGAAATAGCGTGGCGAGTGTGTGTGTATGTGTAAATGCCTGCTTCCCAAATTCCTGGTCATGATTTAGAGGAACCTGAGAAACGTATCTCTAACAGCCAATTATCTTCGTGTCTTTGTTCACATGAATTTTGTGTGAGTGAGTGTGAAATTGTATAAGATATGCTCCGTGTGCTCAAAGAGTGTAGGTGTAGGAGCCCTAATGAGGACAGCTCTCCCAGGTGCCGCGTCTTGTTGAAAGAAGGACACTATGGAACTTCAGTTTCTTATATAGAAACATGTATGCCGTTAATGGATGTCACCTCATTTTAAGGCAAAAAAAAAAAAAATCTCAGTGGGACAAAAATACATCTTTATATACTGAATGTCTACATATGTGACACTACTATGTCACATACATTTTTTCCCCCAATTAAATGTTATATATTAACATAACCAGATGGTGAGCAATACTTATTGTCTTACTCTAAGACAAAATGCCATGAAAAGGGGTATTGTGGAAAAAACACATGCAAAAAAATTTAAATATTATTACATTTTCTAACTCATGTTAATAATTATCAGTGCATGCATGTGTGTACAGGTACTGCATGAATGTAGGTTTATGTGATGTAAAAAGGCTCTGCACCCTGGCACATTACAGCACAGGTAGATGAGGTTACAGCAAATGTAGAAAAACACATAAAAGAAGCTGTTTGAATGAATACTGTAGGCAACCAGTGGGCAGCAAAGCTCTGCAGAGGAAACTGGTGTCGTGTAAATCGCAGGGGTTGTAGATTTAAATCTGACCTTCGCACCTTGACCTGCTGCTTCTTTGAGTCGGCAGAGTTGGATAGTGTGCACTCAGCATCACATGGCCGGGTACAGAGGGAGCTGAAGGGGCAGAAGGTGTAGGAGGAGGGGAGGAGTTGGGACACTGAAGTGGGACTCCAGAGGTTGGGGGGGTCAAAGGGAGGCAGTGGGCCTCTGAGACCTGCTTCGATCTCCTGGTGAGTACTGTCACATCGCCTGACTTGAGATGGTGTGTGTGTGTGTGTGTGTGTGTGTGTGTGTGTGTGTGTGTGTGTGTGTGTGTGTGTGTGTGTGTGTGTGTGTGTGTGTGT
>JAVQJD010015974.1:0-17928 GCA_036023655.1 Nannoperca australis | reverse complement strand
TATCTATCTATCTATCTATCTATCTATCTATCTATCTATCTATCTATCTATCTATCTATCTATCTATCTATCTATCTATCTATCTATCTATCTAATGTGGATAAGCCTCATTCAAATTTCCATAAACTACAGCACTGTTCCCCAGTGTTAAATCCAATCATTACAGTATCACCAGTGGCCCTGCATGGGTGATTTGTGTGACATAGGACAATTTTGTTGCACTTATTGCTTGTGATTGATGTGAGTAACAAAAATCAATTTTGCTGTTTTCACAGACAATATGAAATAGCAGGAGGTGTTGTATTGAGTGTTGGCCAATAGATAATGTTATTGGAGTGCAATAATCCTCAGTTGGCATGTGTATATCTGATTAAATTACTTTTCTGTCAATTGTTGCTTTCTCATTTGGGTCTCATGCTGCTCCAAAGCAATGCATCTTATTATTATTTAATAAAAATCAAATCAATGTGGTTGATCTCTGTGTTTTGGTGTTATTGTGTCTTGAAATCAAAAAGCTTTCCCTTGGTGAAGAAAATGTAACATTGTCTTATAACATTGCATTGTGAGTGTAGGCACTATTGACACACATATACAGCACGACATTTCAATAAATGAAGAATCTAGTATGACAGTTTTATGAAAGTGACGGTTATGTACCTCCAGAGGCTACATATTCCTTAAAGGAAATTGATATCACTGGCTTTATAGTGATATATAATGTTTTGATGAAAATTATAATGCTTGTTATAATCGTATTTTATATACATATAATGTGATTAAATCCCTTGTAATATCTTACAAAACTTTAAATAAAAACACACATTTTAACTACAACAACCTTATTAACATACTGAAGTTCATTTGGATTCACAATTCATTTAAAAGGGTCAGTTCACCGACATGACAAAAACATTCTGGTCCACTTACTCCTAGTAGCAACCAGATTGTTACATGTTTTCCTGCCAGAATTTCCAGCTCTAAGATTTCTACTGCCACGCCAATATAATGGAGGTAAATGGAATTTAGTTTTGACGCATAAATAACAAAGATATTTCAAAAGGAACTTGTCTCTTCAGAAACAATGTCTCGGTGTGAGGAGCATGAATGAAATTCCACTGTATTAGGCTGGCAGCTGATGTATCAGGGACAGATGTAGCATATCTTAATGAAATACTTTTGAGAAATGCTTTCATGCCAAGAGTTAGATGAAAACATCGATTCCACTCTCATGTCTGAATGTTAAATATGAAGCGAGAGATGGCAGCAGATTAGCTTAGACTAGCATTTAGACTGTTAGCAAAGCGAAAGCACATACCTGTAGCACTACAACTTAAGTAGTGTCATTTTTACCTTTCAGTTTTTGTACAAAATAAACAAACTACATATAACGTGTACATTTGTGAGCTTTACAAGTGCTGAAAGGCAGATTTTTACAGAGCCAGGCTGGCTGTTTACCCCCTGCCTCAAGTCTTTATGCTAATAGCTAACCAGCGCCTGGCATTAGCTTCAAGTGCAGCGTATCGATCTCCTCATCTAACTCTCTGCAAAAAAATGAATTAACCTTATAATACTGAATAAAACACTCACCTAAGTCAACATGTTTAATGGCAAGTGACTCAAATCCATACATGCTACTCAACCCTCTCAAGTTAATTTGCTTTGCCATTTGGTTTGCCATTATTCTCCAGACAGTTTCCTATTATCATATCTCCAGCTAGCCCGAAATAGGTGACCTGAAAGGCGGAAATGTTAAATGCAAATGTTACAGTTCCTCCTGCTTCTAGTCTTTATGCTAAGCTAAGCTAACAGTCTCTTGTCTTTATCTTGACATTTAGCGTATTGACGAGAGTGGTATTGATCTTCTCATCTAACGTGAATGTGCTTATTTCCAAAGGTTCTAAACTAATTCTTTTAAACCTCAGCACAGAAAATCATCACTATCTACATTTCTATACTTACATGTAGTATTAGGTAAGAACATTATGAGATTTCTATTTGTTGATGCCTCTGGGGCCACAGCGTTCTTGTGGTGATAGAAATGAGGCAATTACAGTGTGGAGGACAAATACAGCATTCAAACTATATGGGCCTGCCACACACACATTCATACACACTCAAAATCCTCTTGGCAGCCTTCCTTGAACAATCTCTGCAGTTCACACACACACACACACACACACACACACACACACACAAACACACATAACTTTACATTCACTGACACACTCACACGGCCGCCAATCCACACACTTCAACTGAGTTTTTTGTCCAAGCGTGATAAAGATCTGGGGAAGGTCGTGAGAGGGATCTCATTCTCAACTGAGATGAGCCTGCTGATAGTGTCAGTCCTGCAGGCATATTATCCCAGTCTGATTCCTCTGCCGCCCCATTCGTCCCAGTGGTGTCATAGCTGCAGCACTGATGCTATCGCGTCCAGCCAGCCACCGATGACCCTTGAAGACCATTAAAGATTCCATTTAACTCAGTGTCATGCACGGGAATAGCGTGAAGAGGACAATGCTGTGTGTGTGTGAGCTTGTAGTTTTGTGTGTGCATGTGTTTGTGCATTATTTTAAAGGATGAATAAAATCTGAACCTGCTACACATTTACTTCACTGGGAGCTGCCAAGTACGACCAAAGTTTCCTGAGCAGCTCAAGTGGAGTAATTCTGGGATCGTGTCTTGCTCAAGGCACATCAAGGCTGTTTGCTGGGGGAGGGGTGACTATTTCTCTTACAGTTCCCCCCTCCCCAGCCAGTCTGGAATTCAAAAATAATAATCTGGAGGTCAGAAAAATGGTTCTGCTGACAGCCTGAAGGTGAAAAGACAGACATAAAAATGGAAGAAACATTGTCTTGTCTGTAGTTATTGTAGCCATTACATTGTGCAACTTGGTGTTGAAAGAGTGGTTGTTTTCTTTGTTGCCATTTTGGAGATTCTAATTTGACAAGTTGATCTATTTTAATCACGAAGATCTTAGGCTGCACAGTGCATCTCACTTCTTTGAATATCACATTATTCAACGCATACTCCAAGTTGTTGTTGTTTTTTGCACACCGGAAAATGTGTTTTAGAGTGAGAGAAACAAAAAGCCAAGTTTAAAAATAAAATTGTGGCTAGAAGGTGCTCATTAGAGCTGTTCCCAAAGAAAAGAGTTCTTAGACAATCAAGACCCCCTCATTCTTTGTCAATAATTAGAATGCCTTTGTTAAGGTGTCATGCTGACGCCAATATTTAAAACCATCTTTGGATACAAATACTTGTTTGGGCTGTTGACAAAACCACAGTGTCGAATATATTTTTGTGTCATTATTATGGGGGATATACCATATCATATTTTAAGTTTGAAAGACTTTTAGTAATGGATTATACAGGTTTATAGAGTGAATTATTAAAAAGTTTTTTCTGGTATTTATGAATTGGCATAGGATTAAACTGAAAGGAAATAGTCACAATTATATTTACATTTTTTGAGGATTGTGTTAATCCCTTTGGTTCTGGTCTTCTGTGTTGTGCTTTTTCCTTTTTTGCACATTCATGTGGCCTGATTCATGTTAAATAAACAGTGTTTCTAATGAGGTGGATTTTGTTGTTATTATTAAAATAATTTAAAACTAAATCCAAGACAGCTTTTACACATGATGCAAAGACTAACCTGTGATGAACTTATGGGGTGGGGTCTGTTGTATTGATTTATTGGTTAATGCTTTAGATTACAGCCCACAAACTACAGTGTAATTATTCAGTACTTTACCAGAGCGTATGTCAGTGAGCAATTTTCAAAGGAATGAATGAGGCGGCATCTTTGAACGTGGTGCCCAGTTCTCTTTAATACATCCATGGCATTAACATAGCCAACATCAAGACTGTCAAGTCTGATGAGGTAGTATGAAGAAGGAAGGTCAGGGTGGATGGATGGGTCAAACAATGCAGGACTTTCACCCGAGAGATCTCATCTGTTCATGTCCTGTGTGAAACTAGTCAACCTTGACTTAGGTACGTAAATTAAGTTATGTACATGAGTTATGTGAGTCACGTAACCCAAATCATAATCTTTTCCTAAACCTAACCAAGTACTTTTGGTGTCTAAACCTAACCAAACTGCGACCACTTCCCAATGTTAACCGCGTGTTTATTATTTTTACATTGATGATGAAGGTCTGGTCATTGATGAACAATCTATTCTGTTGTATATGTTGAAGGACTGGTTGCTAGCATCCTCATTCCCAGAATGCAATACTCGTGATTAAAGCAACAGGTCATTGAGGCTCTCCCTAACTTCTACTGTATATAAAGTAGTGGTATTGTGGGTGGCATTATTATTTAAGGACACTGTTAAACTGTGTGCAAAAGTTACCACCCTGATACATCTAAAATGTAGTGGGTAATTTAAAAAGTGCTTACAGTAAGGTATATCTATGTACCACTTTAATACAAAATTGTTAACTCCTTATTTCCTGCACCTCTTCCCTTGGACCTACCAGTGGGGACACAATAAGTATTTTATTGGTACCCCATGTGTAGAAAATATTTACACTGTAATTTGAGGAATATATCTAAAGCTTTACTGTTTGTGGTTTTTATTGTAATTTCACAATTTAAGGCCCTATGAGACTGTAATGGGCTACTACAAATAACAAGAGTGTGTGTTACAAGGGGAATATATTAAGAACACAAATTGTATTGTTCATCCTGTGCAAACAGAATCCAGGCCCTGGTTCCTCACGCAATCTAAAATGAAATGTGAACACACTACAAAGCTACATCTTACAGTACAGCAGCAGATTCTGTGAAAACTTAATAGCTTTTCTGACTTGAAGGTTTTGTATTTTCGAGAACGGGATAGACTCAGGGCAAAGGTCTAAACATGGGCGTCTTCTGTGATATTCAAAAGAATATATAAACGCTGAATAACATATTAATTTGAAGCCGTCTTGATTCATTGTCATGAGAATTGCAAGATATCTAAAGACCTTCTCTTCCATTTCTACCTCGAAGGACTCGTGTCCTCGTCTCATGGCCAAAGCGACCATCAAAGAAAAGGTCATTTCGTTGAAAATACGATATATTTTCCGTCCTCTCTGTTTTTTTTTTTCATTCATTGCAACTTTTTCATTTCAAAACAAAAAACACCATCATATGTTTCTTCCCTCAGGAAGTATTTCCTCCAAGTGTATCAAATACCAACATTTATTCACAATGTGTCTGGCCTTCAGTGAGAAAACATTCTCAAATAATGCATTCTGTTATGAAACCCTCTCCTTTCATGCACACACACTACAGTCTCAATGACCCCTGCATATTTTCCACCTTCAGCGGTGACAGACAGAAAACAAACTGTAATCTCTGAAGGTTGAAAATATACAGGGAACATATAATTGTCAGTTTGCTGCTTCTCAGTGTTACTCATTTATCTTTTAATATTTTCTGTTCATGTTGTGTAACTGCACTTGTAGCTGTGTTTCTCTGATAGTCCCCCATTGTTGGAAGAAAACAACCATTCACTAATCATGACTAATCGGTTTTGAGCAATGGAAAACCCACTGTCTAATAATGCCCACTGAGCATTATTAACAGGTAATCGCCTCATGTGCCAACATCTTCATTGACGTCAGATATAGAGATGACTGACAAGCAAATCTTTCCCCTGCAGTTTTATTGAAGTAATTTGCTGATAAAACTAAATCGTCTCAGTTGTCAAAACTCTCTTTTCAAAAATGTTTCACTAATGATGTACGCCCTACTAGTGTTTCCAGTTATTATTGTGTGGTTCTAAAATACTGTATGCTTTAATAACAGTTGGGCTTTCTACACCAACAGAGTGCAGGTCCCCTTCTCTCACACTAGCATTTGCATTGCCTCCCGAAACCCCTATGATCAATTCTAATCTGTATGTTCAACCTCAGTATCTATCATTTTAACATGTTCTACATGCTGAAAAGCCGTAATCAACCTTTGAGACACTGCTGTTCCCTAAATCCCCCCAAATATATGGAGGGCAAGACCTCAGGGCATGTTACCATCCCTAGCATCAACAAGCATCAGGTTAACAAAGCATAATCCTTTCATAATAAACAGGGCTCATCATTTCGCCTGCATATATGACTGAAAACTATTGTGTCTCTTGAGTCAATTTGTCTTTCTTTCTGCATACTGTTATTGCTTTAAAAATGAACCGTGCCCCTACATTTTCTAACACTCTGAAAATAGACCTTAACTGGAGGTTTTTGTTTGCATAATCCTTTTTATTTATCTAGTTTATCTAAAATATATAACTATAATAGCTAGAGCATTCATTCTTCTTGTAGCTTTTTGCAGCTTCTTTCGTGTCATCATGTTGTAGGCTTGTGTCCCAAGTTGATGACGCCATTATGTTCCGTTAAATGCAATGCAAAACGTGGTGAAGCGGTGGCACTGTTTTGATTTACAAATTCAATCATTTCAGTCATTATGGTTTATTGATTTACACAGCCTTTTAGCTTAGGTTGTACAGATATGAAGCCTTTAAAGATAATCTAGTAAATGATGCAAATTATCACAATAATCAAAACTAGTAGGCACTGGGGAAATATTTGTAGTGCAGATGAAAAATGCCTAACAATAAATGTAACTTATTACTTATAACTTATGGAGTTTTTAGGTATTTAGTATTGTATTGCCTTAAATAACCTTGTAGCTTTGGTTGTACAGTTTTTATTAATATGAAGCATTTGAAGATACTCCAAGAAATGACATGACATTAATCAAAAATTCCGATGCAGGCTGGCGGACCATTTCTATTGCAGAGTTCAAAGGTTTCATTTAAGTGTAGAGATCTGATAAACCAACAAGGTATCTTTGCACTACACTGCACACCGTGCTACACTGGCTGTTGCTGACTTTGCCCTTTAGCAGAAAATGAATTTACTGTGGCTTCTTTTAAAGAATAATTGACATCACAAAATGCATCTTCAAGGACAAACAATATATGGCATCCAGCCAAATAACATGCACAGACAAGGAGATGCTGCGTGTGAAAAGTACCAGCAACACAAACGTCCTCTTTCTAACCAAAGTTTACTCTGCGCCAGGTTTGAATATAAAAGCAATGCAGGAGAATGCAAAGTATTGCAAGGTAATACAAACACTGTGGTGAGGGATCAAAAAAGTGTTTCAAAGAACATTTCTACAGGGGTCCTTAAGGGTGTGTGTGACATCACCGCTGGAGAATCTTAGATTCTGTATCTCAGGGGAACAAATCCCAAGAACAAAAGTAAAAGTTCTTCTTTAATCATATACAAAATTTAGGAGAAAGTTTAGGAAAATTCTTTGTAAATACAAACTTTTAAAATAAAAGCACTGCAAGAAATGACTGGATGACAGGCTTAAATGGAAAAACTAATGTTAGCCGCTATGTTTGTAGGGATGAAGTGAGAAGAGGGGAATTTGTCATGTAGTTATATTGACAGGAAAAAAAAATCACACCCTCTAAAATCTTCCGTGCATAAAGCATACTCATATTCTTACTCACATTAATCATCCTGTCAGAGTTTAGATCAAGTACATTTATCATTAATAAATTAGTCCATTATAATGATGGTGGAGGAGGGGGAGGGGATGGGGGCTAGCGGTGTATGCATGTGTGGTTTTTTGATTTTGTGCTAATTAGATCCTGGAGGACATGAAGGCTGGGATTTAAAATTGTAATATGCCTGATTCCGTGTTTCAGACATTTATAAGAGCTAAATCCTCATCAGGACACAGGTGACATTTGAGAGGTGCTGGACAGCCTTTCTGAGCTCCGCACTTCACTTCACAGAGCTTCACTGAGCAAATACCCAGTGCTCAGCTGTCCAAGAGGTCTGAGTCTGAGTCTGAGGCCAGTTTACGTGAAGAGGTGAGACTGGAGAAGTTTTAATTCTACAGTCCGTAAGTTTTATGTTACATGTCCATGTCCAATGTCCATATCCAAATGGTGCAATTGGCAGAACATTTTTTGGTGCAGGAGGAATGCAAAGTTCATGGTTCAGTGTTTGTGCTTTTTCATTAAATTTGATAAGACTGTTTTGTTTGTTGGCTCCAGGCAAGACCTCCTTTGTTGAGTCCAATTCAATTTTAAGATCAGATCCAGTCCTGCTTGAGTGTAGGCCATTAAGAACACTATTGAGGCTTATCAGTTTACATTGTTATATACTGGTGAGTGAAAAAGGTTGAGGATATCATAACATTATGTAAAATTAAAACTGAATCAAATTAAGAGGTGTTTCTAATGTTTTGTTCACCCTTATTTAAACACTGAGTGGAATATTAGAAACGCCTCTCAATATGTGTTCCCATAATGTTTAATCAACACATCTACACAGATGTTTCTAATAAACAGTCTGACAGTGCCAAAGCACTGCTCTGTAATAGAAATTAGATTTTATGGATAAAAGAATTGCAAGTGTAGAATGAAATGCAAAACAAATATCAATACCACTACATCTGTTATGTATCTGTAGGTGTGTTTGTTTACATTGCATGTATTTATTTCCCCTGAGGATTTCTCTTCTTATCAGTGATTGAGATGTGTGAACATCACACACTGGAATATTTATTCACCATAGTTTGTGTATTCAGTGACAACCGAATGACAGGCAAGAGGATGGAGGGTTATCCACAAATGACTTCCCAGAGCAACACCACTCTGGCTAGTATCTCCTGTATGGTAATTACCAGGTAACAAAAACAGCTAATGCGGAAGTACCTTTACCTCTGGACTTGCATTGACTTGGACTAGACAGAACATTTCTACAAACAAAACACTAATACTGTAGTTGTAGTTACATAGTTACACTAACAAGACCTTCAAAGAATGTTGTCACCTAATATTTCAGTGAGTTTAATGTTATTTGTATTTAATACCTTTCTGGTCGCAAGTAACATTTGTTATATACAACATATTAGTGTAATGTAGGAGAATATCTATTTTCCCAGGGTTCTATGGCTTTGTTCCACCTGCCAGTACAAATACTTTTTTTGGCATATCCAGATTGATTTTTGAAAGTCTGGACTGCAGAAAACCACATGAAATGCCATTTTTGCAAATCAGATGCAAGTCTCATTTGGAGGTGGTTTGAAATGCAATTCTGATTTCTACAAATGCGTCTTCTGACCACTCAAATCAGGTTTCAAAGTGTCTGTTGTGTCACTCACAATGCTACACACAACCACATTGTCTAATCTAGAGTGAAGGAAGTGCATCACAGTGCATCACAGAGTTTGTGCGAAAGAGGAGTTCTGCACTGTGACTTGACTGCATGATTTTTTAGAGGGCAAGATGGTGGAATGCAATTTCTCATGCTTCCACATTGGAAAAGCATGTCACCAGCATAGGTAGTTACTGACGTCTACATTGTTACCACAGCAACCCATGCAGATAGGTTGGTGACATCTGGACACAGAAATCCAATCTGATCACTTACAAATAACAGTGTGGACAGTGTGTCTTAAAAATTAGATTTGCCTCAGCAAAGCCTGTGCTCCCAGGATCACATGTTTCTCGGCTCAATATCCTCTTAATATGACACATTAAGGAGAACTTCTTTGAAGGGTTTTATGTTCTCAGCAATGTTTTGGAACACAGGGATGAACCCCATAACACTATGGTGTTATGATGGCTTATTCTGTTGCTGGTGTGCAGATGGTGTCAGCGAGTAGATTATAAAGAAGAATTTACTGAAAAATACACAAGACCAACTAACACAATGATCAAAATAAGTAAAGTAAAACACTTGGTTTAACACAGTGTCTGTGAACAGATAATTAGCGTTAGCATGCTGGCTAAAAGCAAAACATTCTCACAGGAGTTGTGTTAAACGCATTAGCTATTGTTACCACAACTTGTGTATTCACATGTATTATTGCAGTTCATTGCGTAGCCATACTGGATTATTAACAGCACCTGAATTTGTAATTTTAATGAAAGAAGTAGCTGTAGTTTGGAAGGTAGGCTAGCTGTGTGTTTAGCTGCTGGTGTTTTCACTAAGCTAGCCTTTGGTCTGAGGTATGTTCCCAGAGCGTGAAAAGCAAAACCTGCAGTTCTTTGGCAGCATGACACTCTCCATAAGCCATAACTCTGGGCCTAAAGCGGTATACAGATTGTGGTAATATCTTTATCTTCATCAAATATGCCCACAACTTTTCAGTTTCATTTGATCTATGATACTCAAGAACAGATTTTTATGAGATCAGATATTAACTTGTACTGGAAATAGCAGTTACCGGTATGTACTATCACCTTGCATATTAATTTTTTAAAGTAGGTAATCTATAACAGTAAAATATAAAAAATGTTTCAGCCTGATGGTTGCCTTGCGGTGTGTTCAAAAATGCCAACTCATTTGGTGCATCTGCTGATGAAAGGCTGTTAGATTTGAGTGCTGGCTGTGAGCAGAATGCACAAGGTGTTCTGTTCGAAAATTGAATCCCCCAAAAAAAAAGTTAAAGTTAAAAGTGTAATGTGAAATTGACAGCTCCTTTGACTGGTAATGCTGCTGTTCTGTGCTATGCTGGCTGGAGAATCAGATTATTGTAGAACAGCAGTATCCAAACTATAAGGGTGTCAGGGACTAATATCTTTAGTCCATTTCCTGCTTTTACCTTTTTGCTTTTTTCCTGCGTTGAATCCTCATTTGGTCTAATTTTTAAACTCCTCCTCCCATTTCTACATTTGTACTTGAACAATTTGGGCTCACAGAAATCACATTTCTAATTCCACAGCAATATCTTAAATAAATAAGTAAAACATTTTATAATAAATCAAATAAATAAAGTTGTAACACAGTTTCTACACAGGTAATGGATCTTCTCATAGGTACCAGAAAAATTACAAATGGCTTTCAGGATGTTGCTAGGAAAATACCAAGAAACTACACAGTCAGCTTCATAAAGCCACTTCACTTGCTCATCAGTGTCTTCTGCCAGCTGACAGTCAAACAAGCCTATAATCAGATGTCCCGCTGCCAGAGTTACTTATTTAATGATTCATGTAATACTTTGTACCCTTGTTATTAAATCAAGCAGTGAGTGTGCTGAAGTTTAGATCAGGTTACCAATCATCCCATTGTCACTACATTTGTAAATGTATGCAATCATTAACTTATTTATTCTGAAAAGCTTTGCAAACATTTGCAGGCATTTATATTACAGTGTTCAAGGCTTCCCACCTCACCCTTTCTCTAAGCCCACATAAATGCAAATCTGATCTCACTCTGCTGCAGGAAAAAGACATTCTCAGGCCCTTAACTGCAATTCTGTCACTCTCTGTCAAAAATTAAAATTCTCAACTCTCAAGACATTAAAACAGCCATACTGTATCACATGCAAGTTACAAAGGTACTCCAATTTAGGTCAATTTAGTATTGCACTTCCACAAAGTTGGGGGACTCATTAACACACAGAAAAGTGTGGTGAGTGGTGGCAAAAGCTGAAAATATATTTCAGTATATTTGTTTACATTGGCCAGATCAAAAATCTCTTGCAATTCTCCCAGCCTACATGCAAATCAGGTCAGGTCCTCCTCCCTTGTAGAGAAAGTATTAATGTACCTGAATTTGTTGGCTAAAAATGCCAAGATAAGAATTACTTACAGTAGGCTATGTGTAGCTAGCTAACACAAACTAACACAAACAAATGGATGAATCGCATGGGTGGACTATGTGGACTAACTATATGGACTAACCAAGCTTTGCTTGTCTTCACAAGTTCTCAAACTGCTCCTTCACCTAAATAGATGAGTGGTTGAGCTGATCAGGGATCAGACACTACAACAGGATGCAACACTTTCTCTATGACCATATAATGTTGAAATCACTGGGGCTTCTTTTAACTTTAATGAGACAGGGCAAACAACAATTTCAACTTCAGTTATTTCCATTGCCACAGACTGTATTGCTTCTCAAAGGATTTTTCAAACCCTCTCTAATGTTTTTTGGTTGCATTTAGGCTTGGCTTTTTATCCAGGCTAGCAGCATGCTTCTGTTCTAGGGAAGGCAATGTCTCTTGGTCGGTTGGTCCAGCACTTTGGCATATCCATGGTCCCAGTGGATTCAATCAATGATTCACTCTGGTGCCACCAGCAGGTCAAAATGTTCACATATCTTGTAAAATCTCAACATAAACTGGATGGATTGGCACCAAAATTTGGACAGCAATAACTGTGGAGATCCTCTGACTATTGAATAGATTGCCATAAAATTTGGTACAGACGTTTATTTCCCCCTAAGGATGAATTGTAATACCTTTGAAGATCCCTTAACTGTTCATCTAGGCCATCATCGGGTCGACATTTTAATTTGTTCAGTACGTTGGTTCATAACCAACTGCCTGCAGAACTAATGACTTTGCCATCAGCCTCTGTGGTATTTTGTGTTTAGTGCCAATTAGCAATGTTGACATGCACACATGCTAAACTAGACTAACATGGCAAACATTATAGATGTTAACAGAATGTTAGCATTGCCATTGTGTTCCCCCAGTTGGTAGGGTTTTCTGTTTTAAAGTAAGCAGAGATTTTCTCCGTATTGACAAAGTTCCTTCAGAGCCAAAGAAGACATAATACAAGTGTTTTGACACCCACATAATGTGGACATAACACACAAAGGAAGTTTGGCACTTAAATTAACCAATTTCATGACATGAATTTATGATGAAGTGACTGATCTGAAAAATAATAATATATTCACTCTAATAACATTGAAAGTATCCCACACATTTATCACGACACCCTCTTTTAGCCTACAGACAAGCTCAGAGGAAGTAAAGAGGAAAGAGCCAGAGCTGCATACGACAGCATTTTGACAGAGGACGCTCACTGCGTTCCAGGGGGAGTCATTATTTATGCATTAGCAATGTGAAACTAATTGTATTCATTGCCACCTCGCATGAGCCCACAGAGCTGACATGTCATTTGAATTTCACGTAAGAGAGACATTTACATATACCTGCCAAGTGCACAAAAAACAAGGACAGGTAGTGCTCGTTCATGCATGAGCGCTCGGATTGAAATTTCAAAACTGACCGCTGTTTTCTCACTGTTATTATCTGCTTGTGTAGAGTTTATTAGTATTATACAGTTTGCACAAAATTTAGAGCACACTGGGTGAGCTTTGAATGTCAGGGGATGGGAGAAGAATATTTGCAATCAGAAATTATAATAGATGATCTTAATAAAATGAATAAAAGAAATAATGCATCACTAACCCTGGAACACAAACTGTTACACACACCCTACCTTTTGTCATTTTGCTGCTCTCTTGGCCTGTGCAACATTGAATATTAATGCAGTGGAACATACCAGAGTGTAAGTCATTGCCCTTGATTGCTCAAACAACATAAAACCAGGAAAATAATACAGTGGCAATTTTGGCAAAACCGGTATCACAAACTTGGCAGGCAGTCATGTGCAATAGCCTTATATCTTCTCCAAACTAGTGGCCCAAAGCGTCATTTGGGCAATGGGCTGTGACTGGCAAAGCTCATTGAAGAGAGGGAAAAAAAGACAATAGGATGAAATGTGCTGGCACCAGAAGGGAGCAAGTTTGGCTGTGTGTTTCCTCCCCTCTGTTCTGCTCTCCGCTCCAACCCCCCCCCACCCTCTGTCATCCCACTTGTATCTCTCTCTTTGTCTCTTCTTTTCTGCCGCTGCTACACCTCCGTGCTGCCTCTTCCCCCGCTCCGCCTGCTGCACAATCTAATCCGAGCAGCTTCACTCCCCTTTGAACCACCTCACAATTAGGCAAAGAGGAGCGTTGCCCTTGATGCATTGTAGTTACAACCACTCTGCACTGCTGGAGTTTGACTTTGATCCCTTAAAGGCGGGAGCAAAGCGCAGGCTAGCTGCAGTACAGTATGCCCTCGATTCGTCAGGCACCGCCACGCAGATGCGTTGTATTTAGATCGGTCTGACAGTTCGGCCCCTGCGGCCCGGTGTCAAACAGATACTGAGAGGAAATCACTGTATCAATCCCACACCAGCTCTTAAATAGAAATGGTAAAAAGTGTAAAGGAACAAAACAAATGGCGGCATCAATATTTTAAGCATTGTCATTTCAGGGGTAGTTCACTTGACACATGCTGTAATCTAGCACTTTGGCACACTCTCCGGCAGGATGGGCTGGATAAAGTCTGTGCAGATAGAGAGCGATGTAAGCGGTGCAATAACAGCATCCTTTGAAGATTAGAGTGACTGGTGAGCGTAGTAAATTGCTCTCCCCGTGTCCCTTGGTGGCAAAAACAGTTGTCTTTGACAGAGAAATGTTCGGCTTTCTGTAAAGAAAAAAAACAGGCTGGACAAGCTTTCCTTTCCAAAAATAGCACGCAGAAAAAGTCTGCTTGGAATGTGTTTTCGAGTCTAATAGAGAGTCAGAGAACGTGTGTAACACCCAATTCAAAATACACAATAGAAAAACTTCAGCATCTAGGGCAATGAACATTTAAGTGAATGCAGACTTTCCTCTCCCCATATAGGATTTAAGGAATGGACTGAAAGGGGACTCTCTATCCTAGACCAGCTGTTTGAGGGAGAAACCCTGAAGTCATTTGAACAACTGCAACTTCTTATCTAAATAATATATAATATGTATTTTATTAATAATATAATGTTGAGTAATCAGCTTGTTACACAATAACAATACCTTGTCATGGAAAACTGTAGTGTGCAGTGTAATAGTGTGACTTAACCACATGAGTTTTGAATTTAGAAAGATTGTATTAGCACACATTTTAATGAAATACATAATGAAGCACAGACACATTCTGTCATCATGGCTATTATCAGAATTAGCTGATCCCAGTACAGAACTGAACTAATTAGCACCATGAGTGCTTTTATGCATAGGTCAATGTACTGATTTTAAAGACCAGATAATTTTCTTTCAGACACTTATAAATAATGTAAGAAATTTACATTTCAAATTTTTTACAGCACTCCTGTGAAAAAAAATCCCCGCTAGCCTTTTATCCTACATTAAGAGGGTTACATGTGGCTTTGATTTCATGAGTGTACTGAAAAACTATATTTGCAGAAGCTTTTCTGTTCAGATTTTATGCAGTAATGAAAAAGCCAGCTTTAGGATGAAACAGACGATTCAGTAAAACTGGGAGTTTCACGATGCCTTCTGTCCCAGTCGAAGCTCATTAGCTCAAAAGCATGTCACGTCTTTTAAATGTCAGGACATGCTGTTATTCTACAATAAAACAGTTTTGCAAAAGGACTCTGACCTCATCCAACTAATTCAAAAAAAAAGCCAACAAGTTTACTTTTACACTGGTACTACATTTTGTGCTGATTAGATGTTGATAAAGCTGTAGGACCCAAGCTTGATATTAGATCAAATGTATTATCCTGCTCGGTATTATGCGGTTGAATAACACATGTTTTTAAAATCTGTTCAGAACTTAATTCATTACGTCAGTGCTTACTCTTCTATCTTTTTTTTTTTGGGGGGGGGGGTGAGGTCGGAGTATAAAAAGCAATCGTTTTCAAAAAATGATTTTGGAAGTGCTAATTTGTGGCGTCTTCACTTTGCACGCGTATTCAGTAATCCTCGTTTTAGCCATAAATTAACTGAAAGCAGAAACAAAACTGATTGAAGCCTCAGTTGAATCAATACATCTCCCAGGCTGAATCCAACATGGCCAGCCTGCAAAGAGCAAAATGTTTGCATGATTAAAAGACCTGGAGCTGAGAAGCAGTTTGCTGAATTCATAACGTTTATTTGTTTACCCCTTCAACAAAAAAACCCTCCTAATTACAAATAATTAGCTTCACTGGGCATTTGAGGCTATGGAGACGATGCAACAACAGCTATATTAGCCATTCCTTTTGATTCTGGCATCATATTGGGACAGTCCAAGGTTTTTGGTGCTTTGGGACTTATGACTAATGGATGAGCAATAATCTGACCTCTGAAATGTTTACAGAAAAAAAAAACCTTTTATCATGCAACTATTATCTATCATTTTCTATAATATATAAAACACAAGTAAGGGAAGGGAGTCACAAAAAAAAGGTGGAAGCATTTGAAAGTATTACACACTTTCATTCATGGAATAAATCAGAATGCATACAAACACAAATCAAAGGTTCTATAGGATTAAATGCTTTGTTTCTCATATCTCGTAAGCCAAATATGTGCATGAATTGAGGACAGAATATAAAGCTATTCATCCTGGCTCAAAGCATGTTGTTAACCTCTGTGGAAAATGCGGCTTACAGGAGTAAGCTGTAATAATACAGCAGTGCCATAGCAGCAATATGTCTGCTATAAAGGGATTTCACAAATCCAGAATTCTATCACTGGAGCAGGAATCTACACTTCTGAAGGTATGAAAGTTAAGAGTACTCTCATCCAGTGGAGAAAAACTGCAACATCCTGAATGCCTTATGCAGAAAACATTGCTCATCCTCATGAAACTGTCTGCAAATGCGCAATTTTGAGGAAACTAAAAGATAAAGTGCAAGCATGAGCCTTTGAGATTTACTATTTAAGAATTATATAATATTATATAATAAATATAGTCTATTTCTGGATTTTACATTTTATCTAGCACCTTTCAGTTTCTCAATCAATTTAAATGGTTTTCTTTGGAGTCCTAAAGTGTTCAATATTTAAAAAATAAATAAGACATTATGAAATGAATAATCATATGAAGTGAAATATGTAGATGAACCAATAAATTGTGAAGTAATTCAATACATTATAGAAATTCCACCCATTATTATGAACATATATCATTCTTAATTTCACAATAATGACATTGTTCTTTCATAAGTAATAACAGCTCAAAATATACATTTTAGGTTGTGGGAAAAGAACAAATAAAATGGTTAACTTACATAACATAACAACACCAGGGTGTGAGCAAAAGCAATAAACTCCAGACAGACAAGACAAAAAAAAGACCAGTCAGAGCTGTGCTGCCAGCTAACAAGCTAGCTTGGCTTGATGAACCAACAAGACAGACTTTCGCTCTCCACAGAGTTGTGTGTTTTTCTCTGAGGTACATCTTTAGACTCACAACGCTGCCAAGGAAACTCTGAATTAACCAGCTAGCTGCCACGGGCGTTAGACGTGGGGTGCTGAAGGTGATATGAGTATTGGAGTTAAAAGAAACTCAGTACATAGCAGATCAAATAACATTTCTATTTAATTAATAATAGTAAAATGTCTTCCCACATTTATGAAGTGTATCAAATGCATCTCTATTCCAATTACTTTTTACTTGCTACTAATAAACCAGCACATTTGCAGTCTCCATCAAATTTACTTTTATGTAATTTTCATAAAACATCAAAAAACATATGTGGTGAGATCTGTGTTTTATGAGCTGTAACATGCCTCCTGAGATGAGAGCTGTAACCTCTACCACCTGCCGTAAAAAAACAGTGTTATAATGAGTTTAGCTGTTCATTTGTAGGTTACAAAGTTCAAAGTGGCGAGAGAGTGCCATTGAGCTAAATTAACGCTGGAGAACAGCAGTCATGGTTATTGAAGAAAGTAAAGGTTTAGCATATTCGGTGGCAGCAACTCCACTTGAAATATCTCTCAACGCGCATGCTAACTGCTGCTCTTAACACTGACTTCTGAGTTTGATGCTGAGTAATTACATTAGCTCACACCCCAGCCTAGCTAGTTAGTTGGCTAGGTAGCCTTATTAAATGAAATAAAAGCAGAGGTTAGCTACTGTGTCTTTACACTGTGTTTATTCGTAGCAGCAGCTATAGGACAATGGGTCAACAGTTTCTGAAATAAATCACACTTTTGAAAAACAGAATTTTAGAGCTAAAGAATGTATTTATATATATATATAATTATATATAAGCCAAATTATATATATATATATATATAT
This sequence comes from Nannoperca australis, assembly GCA_036023655.1. Taxonomy (NCBI): domain Eukaryota; kingdom Metazoa; phylum Chordata; class Actinopteri; order Centrarchiformes; family Percichthyidae; genus Nannoperca; species Nannoperca australis. The sequence continues at coordinate 57 of JAVQJD010015974.1, read as the reverse complement.
ATATAAATAAGAATTATGAAATTCTATAATATAATCATAATAATAGTTTTAGTTTTA
>JAVQJD010015948.1:0-21429 GCA_036023655.1 Nannoperca australis | reverse complement strand
GAAAGCAGATCCGACTGTGTATATAGATCTATCTATCTATCTATCTATCTATCTATCTATCTATCTATCTATCTATCTATCTATCTATCTATCTATCTATCTATCTCTATATATATATTCCCAACACCATCTGCTGGATGCAAAAGAGCAGAGAAGATGAGAAAGGAGGAGAAAATGTGAGAACAATAGAGCATCACTCAGCCTCACAAACGCTGGCCTCTAAGCTTAAAAGAAAGAGAGGTCCTGGAGGAATTGTGACTGATGAAGCAGCTCAGCAGTAGACTCTGTTCCCTGAAAGCCATAATAAACTAGGCTGACTAATATGTGGGGCTTTAGAAGGACTTTTGAGACACGCTGTGGATTTATCCTGATTTATGCTGAGTGTAAAATCAACAAGCCGTGAGCCGTTTTAAGCCGCGAGAAGCCCTTTACTGTTCTCTTTTTCTGAAGGAGTCTTAGCCTGACGTTAGTTTTACCCTCGCTGTGAGAGTCTTACTTCTCATCAACTTCAAATTGAAGCTGTTCGCCACAGCATCACTTTAATAGGGAGAGTTTTCTATCTACACCAAGAGCTTCGTGGAAATGCTTGACTGCGCTGACGTACTATCTAATGTGGCTAACACAGCGAGTGAGAGAGGCCCTAGCTAACAAAAAAAATATACAATTTCAAAAGGAACTGTATGAGTAAATGCTAATTCCTTTGGATTTGATCAACTTGAATAAATTGGAGGTTTTTCCTTGAGATACAGCTTGAATGTTTGGCCTGGCATTCTGCTCAGTGGCACTGGAAAGTGAAAGCTGATTTTTCAATTACTGTGCAGATCTAGTGCAGTGCTGTGCCAATAATCTCCTCATAGTTCAAGGGGGTTTAGTTAGCAAATCTGATAAACCTAACTCACCATCAATAAACACTAATGATGGCCAGTAATGAACAGCAGACTCTTGGAAAGGTGGCTTTAAAGTCCTTTACTACTTATTACACTCTCTAATCATTAACCATTTTAGTGACCTACTTAAGACAATAAAAAACACATCATTTTTAATATAAAGTAACTTTATAATGTCAGCTGTTACTTCTTGAGATGATTAATTAAAGGTAAAGAAACAATTACAGTAATGGGCACAGTACTGTTAATAATAACCATTACACTGTATGTTACATTTACAAATGTGTGCATAAGAGTACCAATGTTTGATAAAAAAAATGTCTGCACAACAACTGAACATTTCTCTGATGGTTTTACAAACACATTTATTCTGAAAATGAAATAAGTGCTGTTTCAAAGGCTTTTTCACAGGCAGTAGTTTTTGGTTTTGGCCTGAAAGTGTCACAAACACATCAGCACGTAACATCAAATTACAGCAAATTACATGCAACACTTATTTGTGTCAACCTTAAAAGGAACATGTTTGTTGTAACAGTAATTTGCATTTTCATGTGTCACAGCAGGAAAAACAAGTGTAAATAATAAATCAATGATGTCTGAATTCCATTTACCTGCTTCAGTGGTCAGTTTGTTTTGGTTTGTTAATGTTATTAGTAAAACTTGTGCTTTTTCTACTGTGACGTGTCAGAATGTCTGCAGTGACAAAGACCTATTGTCTCTCCTCACTGAGAAGTCACTTTTACTACTGTTACTTACTTAATGCTTACAGCTGTTGTTTTATTACACTCACCCCTATACTGTCTTCCTGACGATACTGTTTCCAGTTGTGTCCCGTGTCGCTGAACATCAGCAGGTAGGCCGTCAGCCAATCAGAGCTGCCGTAGCGGCCTTGCGTGGCAACAGCAGTGATTTGTGTCCGCCCTCCCAGGTCGACCTCCAGCCACTGATATCTGTCTGAACTCAGAGGAGACCAACCTCCAGCTCCTGGACAGAGAGAGAGGAGGGAAGGAGAAACACCTTTGTATCGTCCAAAAGACGAAGCGCTGACTTATTTCTCAACATGAAATCATTCACAATGAACAAACGCTGATAATAGCATTAATTGTGGGACACTCCCAAGTGTGCTGGGAAATCAAATAGTAATAAAATGAAATTAATTAAATCAATTAAAACATATCAACAAAGACTCAGCTATGTGGAAGAATCCACACAGCTGAATCCGTTAAATACTATCACTGCATTAACAAGAAAAAAAGTTTTCAGACAAATGCAAATTCATAGAGTTTTAGCTGCTATTTAAAAGAAGGCAAATCTTTACTTATTACAACAGACACAAACTTTTTCATAGTTTAAAAGCCCTGAGCGCAAATGCTTTATCAACTTAGTTCTTTGATGTTTAATTTGGAGCAGTCAAAAGAGTTTAATCTGTAGCTTAAGGACTGTTCTGTGCATAATACAAGCTGCAGCTGAGGCATTTATGGTCAACACTGCAAGCCTTATACAATATTAAAGTGGCCAGTTCATAGCAGACCTTCATCTAATCCAGGGCAGAGGGCCATAGGATGAAGACGCATTCAATAATTCAAATGCCAAAAGGTGTGTGTGTGTGTGTGTGCCATGAGGTGAAAGTGCTGAGTTTAAATTAAAGTGACATTTTGCTGCTAGAACATCATATGGACAGATTTTACTGTAAGCATGTATACATTAATACGTTTGTCCTCAGGCAGATGAGCATTTTTACTTCCTTCACGTGTTTTTTTACCGTTGGCTGTCTCTAAGTTCAACCACGACTTGGGGCCACAAGTCACGCTGCGAAGGAATTGTTTTTATACACTAGTAGCCATTTTGTTTGTGTCATGCATGAGGACACACGCATGCGCCCCAAAAAACTTGGTTTCAGACTATTTTGCTGATCGCCACTGTTAACCATTTCTACTTACTGCCTTACTCCAACCATCTTATCCCTGCAGGGTCTCTGGATCTTATCCCTTTGACCACCATTTGCCCTCACCTCCACTATCTCACCCACATTAGGGCTGCCATTATTCTCCCCTTTCCACAGGGTTCGAAGTGGGTGAGGGAAGCAGGTGTAGCCTAAGTCAGTCTAGTAAAGATGTATGGGCTGGACAAAATGTCCTCACTTTCCAGCAATGCTCCTCAAAACATAATAGCACAAAACACAAGTCCACCTTAAAACACTTGTGTCTTCTCACAACACCAATACGTCATAACAGGCCATAATTCAAGCCGACGTGTTTTAACAAAACCTCTTTTTATTTTAAAAGAGATGGCTGCTCACTTGTGGTTTATAGTTTATAATGACGACCACAGGCCGTATCAGCGTCACCCTTTTTCTCACTACCATTCCCTTTGTAGTGACAGCCACAGATTGTCAAAATATATTGATCTCTGTAACAAAGTTCTTTTGGACGTTTTGAGTCTGGGCTCTCTGCCAGTTGAGCCACTTGCTATCAGTAGAGTTAGAGGTTGAGCAAGAACCTTCGGGCAAAATTAAAGCAAAATCGCTTGGACGCCTTTGAATCTTCTCATACGAGCGGGAAGTTTCAACATTTCCTTCAAGAAGCACATTAGAGGGATGTCTGTTTTTTTTTATATACTTAATTTCACAAAGCCAAAGTTTTTTGGAGCCATCATCTCAGTCATTACAGGAGTCACTTCCCCTCCCGAGGCAGATATTGTAGTTTTGGCTCCCAAATTAAATTTCTCACTACAGCACTGCCAGAGATTAGTGTTTTGAACCCAAAGTGAAAGCTGTGTCCCAGTATCTGTCTGCCCAGTATGAAACGTGATGAAATGCCCTCTGCAAATGTTGCACACACAGAAGATGGTAGTTGAGATGTCTTGGATATCACATCTTGATATTAACTGTTGCAGGAGAGGCAGAACAAATCCATGCTGCGACACAGTGCCGGTCAGATGACTAACAACAAGTCCCTTTTGAGCATTTTCAATGAGCGCAGACCAAAATGCCTCTGGATGCAATCTGATAGACCTACAAACTATTTCCTCAACTCATGTTGTAAAAAATAGTATCAATTGTTTCAATAAAGCTTTCATAAAGGGAAAAACATGCATCTTGTATTTTATAAACCTTTAATGAGTAATCAGTGATTGATCGAGGAGGTGCCTGACAACCACTTAAGGAATTTGAGTAAAACTTGCATCCTTAGTGTTCTCTCGTGTTAATGCACAGGTTAGAGTGGAGTGTTTGGAGGAAGCAGAAATAACTCAGTGCTCCTCTTAAAGAGATGTGTGTTGCCTCCAAGAGTCCGCGCTCATTTTGCTGGTAAATTACCTCTGAATGAGACGGCTCCTCAGAGAACGACTACAGAGGATGAGAAGCGTTAGCAGCAGCTGGAGGAGGCGAAAACCACCAGCGCTTTTAATTCATTCAGTGATTTCCATAGAGAACAGCTGGCATTCTGGGATTAAAGCAGTTTTTATTTTTAAATCAATTCATTATTATATGTTGTGGATTCCTTCTGAGGTGCGTGAATTCAATTTATTGATCAATCTTATTCTTTTCTAAACTCCTTTTCAATTGAATTTAAAAGGCATAGTGACCTGCTACGTGTCAAATCATTGACAAGGAATTACAAGAGCTAACGAGCTAAATTGTCACCAACTACTCAAGCTCATCACACCTCAGATATCCCATATATTGTCCATGTATGCACATTTAATATCTACAGCACACTTTGCGTGCAAACCAGATGAATCTGTGGAGTCTGTGTATACAAGTTCTTCTTCAAGTAAATCCATGTCATGCTACTTTCTACTTTCTACTATTCTACTACATTTTGGGGGCAAATATTGTACTTTTCACTCAACTACATTTATCTGACAACATCAGTTACGAGTTACGTTTCAGATTCACATTATTAATTCAAAATATATTTGACAAATAAATTAGGACGTATTATTACCCAGCAGTATATAAAATAGTTACAATTGCATATTGAAATGATCTGAAATGGGCCATTCTGCTTAAATGAGCTCTTGTTGTACTCACTGTCATGTACAGGGGTCTGAATACTTTCCGTACCCACTGTATATTCTTGAATCAAAGATACTTTTCTAACTACCTGGTTAATGTTGAAATGATGCTGGCAGATAATTAAATGTGTGTTTTCATTTACCAGCATTTCATTTCTTTTCTTTGTGTGCCAGATATTAAATGTACAAAACCCAGAACAGGTCTTCACCGTCCTGTTTCCATCTTGGTTTGATTACTTTCTCTTCTCTTTGCTTCTCTCTTTTTCTCCTGTGCAGATAAATAACATATGTTTTACTATTCTGATGCTTCTGATGGTCCTTTAGAGGCATCTGATTCTCCTTAAGGCGGATCAAACTCAGATCGGTAAACAGACAGAGCAGGTTGACTGAAGAGAAAGGAACACAGCGGGCGTGTTTGCTCACAGCTTTTGCCATCACACACACCAAGGAAACAGCAATCTGCAGGCTGTGCTTCCTGCAATCTCACAGGTGGTGAAAATCATTCAGATCCTCTGTTGTGTCGAAGTCAAATCACAGCGCTTCCATATGACTCTTGTCTCAGGCGCGAGTGTAAACTCTTCCTGCCAGAACACACAAAAAACAGAGCTGTGTTTTCTCAACTTTCTTGTTGATTCTTCTGGAGACAACCTTTTGCAAAGTGTGTGATGCACTTAACTAAAGCCCCTGCAACATATGTACCTAAAAACAGAAGAAAAGAGGCAATGACCACTGTACTCTCTTCATCTGTCTGTCCCTCATTCACCCTGAGCCGTCTGTCAGCTTGTGTGAATCCAACCAACACTTGCCTTTGATGTTGTGTGCTGCGTGTCCTGCAGAGAAGTGAATCATGAGGTGAGCAGTGCTGCTGCAGCACATCAGAACAGAAACAACAGGGGAGCTTCCTTTTATGGTTTGTTTTATTTGCACGCGTGGCTAAAACACTGGGGGTTAAAATAACTAAATAAAAGAGCGAGTAGAAAAGAAGATATGAATGCAGAGATAAGTTATTGATGTTAAACTGATAAATGTTATATGTGAATACCGGGGAGAGTTGGAGTCATTAAGAGATCACATGACATGGCCAAGCTGACATGACAAAGGCATGAGGAAACGCTGCTTTCTTATGAACGGTAACATCCAGTCACTTGATGATCAGTCAAATATTATATTACGTTGAACCTTAATTTACCTTAACTAGAAAACCTTAACTTCAGTATATTCTCTTTAAACACAGTATGTGATGTCAGCATCCCAGGTTTAGAAACAGAACAGTGGTTGAAGAGCTAAAGAGTTCGGGCACAACTCCTGCACAACTAGTGAAGTATCGACAGTGGAAGGCCACAGTGTGCATCTATATTCTATAAATATGGAGTTGGGAAAGACCATCTCTTAGCTAGGCAACTGCAAAAAGTCAACACCCAGATCTTTTTTAGAAACAACCCTGACACAAATTTGGATTATCTTCTGCTAATGAATAGCCTGCTAGGAAACGACTGCTTGCTTACACACCCAGCAGACACAGGGCCACATGGGCATGCCATGCACAGTAGCACGCAGTAACGGCTGCGTCTGCAGTGTGTTATACTGTATCAGGAGCTGGTGTGTGGGTTGCAGCAACTTTGACACGTGAACGAGGCTCACCAATGTCCTGCTAGTCTGAGAGACCTCTCGTTCAGGAAAGATTTTATAACTGCACTGCACAATAAGAAAACCAGCAGAGAAGAGCAGATGCTGCTTGGCTGCAGTTAGTTAAAGGATAGTGAGTTAATGAGTAGCTGTGAACCGCTGGTGTTAGCCCGCTAGGCAAGCTAGCTCCCGCAGTTTATGTTTATAGCACTTTCCTGCTTTTGGCCTCACCACGTGAGTAAAAGATGTTTGACTTGGACTTTAAGACCAAGCAAACTGTTTAACATTTCTTAGTCGAACAGTAAGGCTATGGGGGGAGTCCCCTGCCATCTGGGATTTGCTGCTTTTTGTCCACACAGATTTATTAACCACATCGGCCTATACATTAGAGATATCAGCCACGACAACGGTTTGCAATAGTTACTCACCTTCTCTCCGGTTTAGCTTAGCAAAGCCTGGCCCATGGCTGCCAGACAACTGTGAGGAGCTCCTGAAGGACGACGGCAGAAGACTGGATACCAGCGGACTGTGACAAACTTCTGTAATCACAGAACAGAGGGAACAGACGATGAATTTATTCAGAAGTTTAATTCATTACATTAGTCAGATTTTTCTTGTAATTCACAGCACTGCAGGCTGTGGAGCCTGCAGCTGAATCCCCGCTCTGTTAAGGGGTGTTTCCTCCATCACTGAGAGCTGAGATATCTCTTGGTGAGATTATATTAATGAAGGATGTTGAGCTGTCTTTACTTTGTTTAGCTGAGATTTAATCACACTTGACCTCGCTGCTTTGATATTGGATTTCTGTTCGTTATGGGAACTTACGCAGAAAGTTTGACTTTGGTTTCTCTTTCATGGGACTTTGATTTTATCTGGCTGTTGTTCATTGTTGTGTGCTGTTTGCACGATGCTACATAATCGGTTAGTGCTACAGTAACTTAGCCATGCAAGCTAACGTTAAGATGATTATGAGTTATTCATTGAGTCTATGAAAACAATTCAATGTGCACACCTTTTTTTATTTTGGTATAATAATGTGATGCATTTTTCATCTGAAGTCATCAGTCTGCACCTCTGTCAGATCTTGGTAAGTCACACACTGAATCTCTAGACACGTCAGCTGATGAAAGTATTGATCACAGAGTCTGCTAAACGTTTGCACTCTTCATTTAGTCAAAAACTAACAGTGTGAGCTGTCTTACCTTAAGACAGGCAACATTTCTGCCTGCAGTTTCTGTGCAAAACCCCCCACTGCCTGATCAAAATCTGTCTCTGACCAGGTCGCTGGAGCTAATAGTTGATTCTGCCCTCTTAACTAACTGAGGTTTCCTTCCTTCTTAATTACTTGTGTGATTTAAGCAGCTTAAGGCACAAAACAACTCCAGGTTGACTCACTCTTGTTTCACATTACTTAAAAACGCCTGTGTAACAGGTGGCAAAATTAGCTATAAGCTACATCTCAATAGACTAAAGCTAATAGGTATTGTCATTAAGACATTTAAATAATTTTCTACTTTTACAAACATGTTTTGACTGTAGCAGAGGCTGATAGGAATGTTAGTTTTGCAGGTATTCAGTCATAAACTGAAGTATTGGGCAAGCGCTGTTGGCTCCATATAGCAAAGTCTTTTAACTGACTTTAGGTATTTTGGAGCACACCTAGTTTAGCACACTTCAGCACACTGCAGTAGTGAGGCACACAGAAGACTGAGTGTTATGGCTGCTGAAGGAGAGTTAGCTCGACAGCCCTTGGCCTTAACAGAGATATTGTCATTAGTCTTTCTCACCTTGTCAGCTCTCACATTCAAAGCTAAGAGTTTGAGAGTACTGAAAACCTCTCAGGACTTTCAGTGCCCTGCACCACCACGACACGTGTTTAATCATTATTTATCCAGCAGAGTGAGCTTCACTAGTACGCTCTCATGCATCCTCTCATCCACCTATTTCTGCATCTATAGCAGCCATTTGAACATGTCGCTGCAATAGCACAGCAACCACAACATTCATGATTAAATCAAGCTGATGAGCATCTTCCTCCGCTTCAGTAAACATCAGCAATCAGGAGATTTACAGGTTCAAAGCTCTTTAAGGCTCCTGGACACTCATTGATCAGTGCTGCTCAGTGTATATCTCTCACAGTGATGTTTTATTAAGACATGCATCTCTGAGCACTGGAATCACACAAAGGTCTGCTTGTGTCCTCAAACATGAAACATAATCCTCAAACAGAAAAATCACAGCGATCTTTTCGCAAACCTGAACAACCTCAGTCCACAGTTTGACCAAAAAGAGCCAGTGCTGCTCTGCTTTCCCAATTATATTTGTACATTTGTTCAAAAAATCTGAATTACTTATTCTGAACATGCTTATATCTGAAGTAATGCATTCAATAATGGAATGAATGATCTTTTCTCTGCCACTTATGCAGTCATTAAAGTTTAAATGTAATACAAGGATAAAGAGAGCGAGGGAGCAGCATAAATACTGCATGCAATGTACATTTACATTACATTTGACATATTTGATATTTAGATGTTATTTTTATCCAGTGACATTCTGAGAGGGCTCCTCCCTTGCTTAGAGACAAATGGGGTGATATTTCCAAATATTGCAGTCATCTATTGTAGAAATAATAGTAATAATACAATAATCTTGGGATCTTTAATTAAGATCTTGAAAGCTGTGTAAATGCTGCCATGGGTGGGAAAACAATAACTGATATAATTAAGTAGTGAATGTTTCCTCCCCCTACTCAAGACCTTTGTAATCCCAGGTGAATACACACGTCTTTCGGTGTAATGTGTTGAAAATAGAAGACGCAAGTACTGATTATTTAATTTGAAATTAATAAAGAGAATAATGAAAACTTGTTAGTCAGAGCAGAAGTTTTTGGCACTGAGGATTTTTGAGACAGTTGGCTCACAATGACATGGGCACTAATTTGACTTGGTGTGATCGGTGGAGCCATATTTTCCCCGGCTGGTCTGTGTTTTCTGCTCTGACCTGTCTGCCTTCCTCCCAGCACGCCCCTCTGGCTGGAGAAAGGAGCCTGTCTGTCAAACAGCCACTGAGCTGTGAGGATCAGCACATCCGCGGGCCTGCTGAAAAACAATGTTTCCAGCCCTCCATCTGCAAGTCATAAACACACCTGGCACCATCGTGACTCCAGCCTTCTGAAGCTTATCCAGTCAGAAAATGTCAATCTGTAGCTCAATATACTGTTTGTGCAAAATACAGTTCATAAGCTGTTCTTGGAAGTACTGTATATTAAGCTATATTTTTAAAAAGTAATTATTATGAAACAAAAGGTGTGGACAAAATGACATGAACACCTGACAACACAGGCTAATTTAGTGCAGAAGCACCACAACTTTTGTGCAGCATGTTGAATTGGGTCACCTGACCTTATTCACTCTTCAGGCTGAATATTGTGTTGGACTTCTATAATCATTGCTAATGTGTAACACCCTGCTGACACAATAGCAGTTACAGGGCACAACGCAGAGGCTAAAGAGGAGCTGCTTCCCTCAGGCCATTCGAATCCTCGATGAGGACATTAACAGGGCTCGTGATAGCAACATCAGAGGTGTAGTCTGACAATTACCTCCACCCTTCCACTGCATCACTCCAATATGTTGCACCTAATGTGCCATATTTAATATTTCAATTCAGTATTTTGCACATATTATCCAATCATTTGTTGTATATATTTTCTGGTATATATTGTATTTTGAATATTTGGATTTTTGTTTTTATCATTTCAAGCACAGTACTGGAGCAACAAAGCATTTCTATTGTAGATATCTGTTTAGCATGTGACAAATACAGACATATCTACATTGTGCAAACATCTGTGTCCTCATGGGAAAAACCTGCTCATTCTGCAAACAGTGTAAAAACGTTGAATGCTCCTTACTTGCAAAAAGTAAAAAAAATAAACTGCATTATTTAACAGAAGTGCATCATGAACATTAGACAAATATAAAATCTTCCATGATCAGACATGCACATTTTAGACATTTTCTAATAACACTCAGAGAAACCAAAGAGCAACAGCAAGAAAAACTATACACGCTCAAGTTCCTTATTATGTCCCTCACGATACGTGCTATCAGATTAAAAATCCACTGGGCTACTGCTCTTGAAAAGAGACTGTTTGTAGCCCCCTCCCACTGTGGGGGGGCCTGACCCTCTGTATGGTGAAGAATTTGAACGTTGCATAAGTGTCTGCACTCCATGCAGGAACGTGTAAGCAACAGCGGAGTTAGAAGTCGTTCCTGTAGGTGCTGCTCTTGTGTTCACTGATGCATGTCTTGAGTGTACTCACTGCTTCACCCACGTATAATTTAGGACAAGGGCACAAGTAGCACCTTGGGAAGCACAAGCAGTGAGGGATTTCTGTACAACCACCCTTACTAGTTCATAGAATCACAGAGTTCCTGGCAGCATGATCTCTTCATCTACTGAAATTTAAACGTTTTGCAGGCACTTCATACCAGTTTACATAGCATTAGCATATACTTTACAGATTATTCTACTCTTTTGATTAACAAAAGAGCTCACCAGGGTTAACTTTCATCCCATCTACACAGACAGTAAAATGCAACATTGGAAAGGTTAGAGAGTCTGGCACGTGAAGAGAAAAATACAGACTTTAATCACCGACCTGACAGGAAAATATTGACCCTTGAACCAAGCATTTCAAAGCTTAGTGCATTGGTTAAAGAGCTTGTTGTTGCTCACTGTATTCTTCATTTAAAAAACATTACACTCATTAAAACACTGAATCCAATGCATTATTTGTTGGAAAAATGTTCTAAATAGCTGGTAGCCACTAGTTAATGAGATGAACATGATGAAGAACATCATTCTTGTCACAGCAGGTGACTTATTCTCATGTCATATGAATTTTACTTTTTGTCATTTGGGCAAAGACAAAAAACTAAGTCTCCAGGCTCTTCCATTTACATCACAGAAAAAAACAATGTTCCCTCCATCAGAAGAAGTTGAACAGGCACATAAAGACAAAAACATTTTAAAAACACTGCATTGCACCAACAGGAGAACTTACACTACACAATATTCAAGTGAAAACAATGGTGAGGTGAGGACTGCACCTCTTTACCCATTCTGTTGAGATCAGCTGGGTCTGTACCATCCAGGTTTTGTACAACACAAGCCACATGCACTCAGTTAGCCTTCACAGGCACTGCAGTGGCTTAAATTATACATAAACTTCAAAGACAGATGGGGTGTGTGTGTGTGTGTGTGTGTGCGTGCGCAGGTCAGTGACACGTGACCACCTCATTTCACTGCCAACAGTTACAGCCTCTGTCCCGAGGAAACGTTAAAGCATAATCACCTGTTGAACATTTCTGCACTGATAATCAACACCTCCTTCTTCTGTGTTGCTCTATTGATTCCCGAGGCGGTAACTCACAGGTAGATCAGTGCGCACACTAAGCTACTGATCAGCACTTCTGGAGTTGGCAGGCGTTCAGTGTCACACACAACTGCATTTCAGATGAGACCTGCTGACACGCGGGACTGAACCCAGACTTCCTGTGTGAAGGACAGACTCCTGAACTTCATCCTGCTGCCTCTGATTCACATACAGAGTTGGTCTTTGGCTCAAAGTTTTGCTGCACCAACATGGATACATGTTCTTAAAACTTTGAATCTGCTTCACCCTAAATAAGAACTGGTACAATCCCTGAAAGTGGATGTTTGCAGTGAACATGGAAATCAACAAAGGACGTTTTCTTGGGTGGATCAGCTTGTAAAAAATAAACCAATGATCACGTAATGATATTAGAAATCATGACACTACTCCAAGAAACAACCTAATATCCTAACTACTGTAGGAGCTTTCTGTGCAAGATTGTGGCTGCAGTTTGTGTTACAGCTTGTTTGAGCTCAGCATAACATTATTATAAATATGCAAAGCTTTTCTTATGCATATTTAACAACGTGCCCCTATGTGGAGCAGAGAGACATTGACATGGACATGGAGCAGTAGTGACACTACTAGTTATGAAGTACAGTTTGATTTTTGGAGAAGTATTTACATGAAAGTGTGTGTGTCCACTTAGACTGTGTGTGGGTCTACATCATTGTTTTCGTGAGGGGAGCCTATGAAGCATAATCATCTCAGTTCTTTGACAGGTTTTATGATCATTACAAACAATCCTCTGGTGTTTTCTTCTCAGTATGCATGATACAGAGAAGGACAAACAAAAACACAATTACAATGATATAAGTTGATTCAAAGAGTTCTCTCAACTGTGACCTGTAGATTTCTCATTGAATCCTGCATCAGCTCTGTAACCGACCCTGACCTGTAAGTACATGAAGTACCATAAAAATGAGAAAGAGAAAGTTTCCGAAATGCTCTCTGACTGCAGGTGAGCTCTCCTCATTCTGTGCCATGTCTTCCGTCTCATTACCTGAGTCATCAAATGGCTCATCAGATACCTTATCTCTGTTGCATCTTAAAGTTTTGGCCTCGACTCAGCTTTATTCTGTGGTGTTCAATGTCAGCTACAGGCCCAGGTCTCCTTCACAAGCCTCAGAAGTAGATTCTGGTAACTACAGAATAATACAATAACTGTCTGCTGAATTCTGAATGCATCATGTTGGCTCTGTTGCATTAAAACATTTAGAGACAGCCCTCAACTGTCACTGGCATTCATTTGAGCTACATCAAATTAATCCCACCCAGATTTACAGTACAGCGGTGTCTGGAAAAAATGTGAACACTGACCACAGGGGAGTTACGTCCATTAATCAAAAGTAGTAAACAGGAGTAGTATAGATATATAACTGATTTTATGGAGCTTCAGGGGAGGTAGAAAGGTGATTCACTGATCTTTCTACCTGGTTACTGGTTCATTTCCTGGCTGCAACTAGAACGTACAGCTGCTCAGCATCTCCGCTACGTGTTCCTGAGCAAAGAAATTAATTGTTTTCTTAATTATTTTCATGATCCTTGTCTTCCTCTTCTTCTCCCCATTCTTCTTTATCCCCTTCTTTTACTGCTGCCTGTTCTTCTTTGTCGTCAACATCATCATGTTTTATCATCATTTTCTCCATAGTCATCATTTTCATCTTTTTATTTTTTCTTCATCATCATGTTCTTCTCCATGATCATCATGTCATCATCAGCCGGAGGGTTGCTGGTCATCATCATTAAAATCCTCTTTTTTTCCTTCATCATTGTCATCCTCGTCTTTATAATTTCCATAATCATTATGTTCGTCTCCATCACTTCCACTTCTTCATCTTCCTCCTGGTTTTCCTTCCTTTTTTCATCATATTATACATGTCAACCTTTTATCATAAAATTCATCATCTACTTTTTCTCCATTGTCATAATATTCTTCATCTGGGTCTACTCTTTATTCTTCCTATTATCTTCATCTTCTTTATCAACATTGCCATTATTGTCCTATTGTCCGTTATCATGTACTCCATCTACTTCATCTTCATTAACACCATCATTATCTTCTTCATCCACATATTTTCTTCTAAACCATCATCTTATAGGGATTCTCATGCCTTGCTCAAGAGAACTAAATGCTTTCCACCACGAGGGTTTGAATACTTAAAGCTGAACTCTAATCATGTCTGCATCCAGCCAGTTTTTTTTCAGTCCAAACCAGCCGCCACTTTGATGCAGAGTGACAGAGCAACCTCAACAGAGTTTGCCAGATTCTTGGACCTGCTACAAGTCATCTGAGGCGATGACGGGGCCGTGTGATAAATGAGTGTGTGTTTAGGGAGCCAGAGCTCCAGTGGGACTGGCCTCCGGCAAATATCAATGCGTCACAAACTCAGATGGATGGACTGCAGGCCTCAGTTTTATCACTTAACTACTTGTCCCTGGGTTAATAAATCTGGATTTTTGACTGACACTTACAAGTTTACCCTGACGACGGCTGCTGCCATAATGTAGCCTTGACTTCATCAGATGGCATTCATGGCTCCTCTTCTCTGAACACACATTTTCATAAATGACACTAAAGGAGAAATACGAGAGGATCTCTTCTTAGCTTCCTCTCGCTTTTCTCATCGCAGCTGTCACAAACTCCTGTGTCTTTCGAAACGTAAAGGACAGTTTTGCACAACACATTGACAACAGCTCATTAAAAAAAACTAAAAACGTAAATGCCTATATTGGTTGGAATGGGCAGCACAGAGAAATGATCCTTCAGCTCCATTTCAAGAATAAATAATAAATCTGAAGTGGAAGAACAGGACTCAACAAGTAGCCAGCACAGCCTGATGAACCAAACAGTAACCTGCATCATCATTCATTATCACCTGTCACATGTCCAGCAGAAGGCATAATCCTGTCATTAATAACACATTTCTGTCTATATTTTACATCGCTTATGTTACAAACAGCCGTTCAGGCAGCAGGGAGTGCAGACAGATGAGGTGGCTCCAGCAGGACTAAGGTTTATTTAAGAAAAACAAATCAACTTACTCGCAGGTAATCAGGTAACAAAAAAACTCCAGGGGAAAAACAAAAGGCAAACAGCAAGGCAAGTGAACACAAGGTGATCAGGGAACAATGACAGAAACTCAGGAAGAACTGACAGGGAACAAAGGGAGGGGACGGGTATATATAGGAAAGTAGACGAGGGAAGTAGACACAGGTGTTTAACTAGACACAGGTGAGACAAATAGAGACAAAGACAAGACACCAGAGACAGTTCACAGGAAGTTTCAAAATGAAACAGGAAAACACAAAAACCAAAAAAAAGGTCATGCTTGGCTTGACATCTTCATCATTACACGATGCCTGCAAGATTTTTTTAAATGCAAATTCTGTGATGTCAAGCCGGATTTGAACTTAAGCTGCAGCCCAGAAGAAGACACAGATGTCATGAGATGCAAGATAATTTCCCCCCCAGTTTAGACTTCCTTTTCTGTAGGATAGGGATTCACAGAAAGAAGAGCACGGCATGAAAGTACAGCAAGTTTCACCCAAACCAAATTAAAGTGTCATGATTATGGGGAGCGGATGGGAGGCACCATCAGAGAGAGATAGAATATAGATGATTGGCACAAAATTAAAAGCACTTTTATTACCATTTAATAATCACACACTCCCAATATTCCCTCAGGGTCTCCTCCATCTGATGCAAGCTGATTTCTGCAAGACTGCATGTTCAAGTTAGCAATAATGGAATGATGGTAATGATGAGATAGTTTATTGATTATTCCCTTCCTACAGAGCTGCTGGAGCTGGTGGGGATTCAGAGTTTTGCTGAAGACCGCAGGTAAAATCTTGAGCCTGGATTTCTCTGTTCACTTACTCGTAGATAAAGCTTTCTGCTCCCTCTGTGGTTTCTGTCAAGGTGCCTTTGACCGGGCCACAAATGATGTCATGTCATGTCATGTCATGAAATCTTATAAAATAAGAGCATGATGTATTGACTTAGTGTGTTTATTGTTTCCCAGCATTTCTTGTGTTAGTTTCCTCGTTTCTTTAGACTTTGGTTTCCCTGGTGTTTGGATTTTGCCTACTCCCTGCCTGGATTTGTTTGTTTGGACTGATCATGCATTCTGACTGCCTGACTTCAAGTAAAGATTTTGTCTTTTTGGAAACTACCTTGTGTACTATGTCCTTTCCTGCACATCAGTCTTGATCTGCCCAGAAACATTACACAGACAGTAGTTTCACGTTGAAATGGGGCAATTTGTCTTCAGCTCCTGAAATCAATGTTCATCTCATGCAAAGAACAAAAAGAGCTTTTTTTTTACGTGACAAACACTACTGTGACTGGAATTCTCTCTCTCTCTCTCTCTCTCTCTCTCTCTCTCTCTCTATATATATATATATATATATATATATATATATATATAGAGCCAGATGACTCTAAACTGATACATTAGTTTTAACTTGAGAACCTCTCTCCTTGGAGTGGAATGTCATTTGTCATCTGAACACAGCATGTGCACACACAAGCACACCAACAACGTTTGTAGGTATAATGTATGAACACACACACACACACACACACACACACACTGCTTGCTCCTTGCTCCTCACATCATGTTCACATGTAGCTATTTGCTTCTTATCTCAAGCACTCACACACAAACATGCACACAGGCACATTTTGCTGCAGTATTATCTGTCATTGGTGATTAGAACATACACTCCACTGACTCCAAATCAGCTGAGAGAAGAGATAAAAATCCCATGGAGGACTTATGCAACCACACTGGAGACACACACAGTGAGAACAAAAAGTTTCTTGCGCCTCTTGTGTGTCTAAAGTCGTGTGTGAATTGAAAACAGACAGCAGCCTGAATGCGCACTTTGCCCCACCAGAAGCTCTCTCTCTGTGTGTCAGCAGTGAGGAGCGCTTCTCCTAATTGCTTATATATTTGAGGAAGCATTGTGCAGATACTTGGAGGAGATAAGTAGCTATGTGTTCACTGCTAGCTCTCACACACTTTGCAGGTGCAAACAGTGTGCATGTGTTAAAAGTGGTGCAAGAAAGAACAAAACTTTTAATTTTATATACTGCAGACTACAATGAGGACGCCTACCACCATGAAAATGTGTTGTAAAGCCCATATGATTTTGAAAATATCTGACTTTGCTGCCCCCCAGTGCTAGTATATAAAAAAAGTCCATTATGCTATCAGAATAATGTGCAAGATAAACACCCACGGTTCACCTCCACAGATGTTTAACCATAGAGTATTTGGGCTGAGTAGACCTCTCCTCAGGACTGTGTAGGTGTGTGTTGATCTACACTGGTTATTTCAGTTGCTTCTGAATGTGGCACAACAAAATCCATCCCTCTGTCTTGTAAGTATGGCAAAATGCAATGTACTATAAGTACCTGGATGATGAACCCAAAATGGAAAGTGGAGTGTGGATTGCACTCACCCTCAACGGTCGCCATCTTGGCTACGTAGCGGAACGGGAGGACCACCAATGTATGAAAATGGCGGCCGCGGTTGTGATTGTTACGGCTAAAAGTAAAAGTATGTTTATTTTAAATAAATGTTTTATTTAAATCAATTGAAGTGAAGTGAGTGTATCAGAAAAAAATAATGAAATTCACTGACTACAAAGGGAAAACTTTATGTCTTACTAGAATTAAAATCTTTACATATACGTATTTTTACTGTTCACGACATGAATGGTTAAGGTTAATGAAAGTATTGTGGTTGAATTAATAAAAAAGGCTAAAGGACCAATCAGCATGCTCTGTTTCTATGTTTAATCTGGATCCGGATGCAGAGTTACAAGGTTTTTATATTAAACTAACTTTTTCTTTCTCTTCCTCTCTGGAGGATGCTCATGACAGACGGCTCAAACATCATGTCACAGAATGAATGGTCTCTCCAGCCGCTCCACCCACTGCAGCCCCTAAATAAGTGCTACAGGGTCACTGTGACCGGCTGCAGAAACAGAAACATCTGCCCTCTCACGACAGTTTGAGCTCTTTTGCTCACTCTGACAAATAGCTTGAGTCAGACCTTGCCTGTGGCACTGGCTCAGCACTAACACAAAGTCAAATAAAATGTGGAGAGAGGTCTGGGCATCGGAGATTATTAAGTGGATGATGTACTGCATGTTTGCTCTATAAGAGGGCAAAAAATGGTTTCAAGCACTTCTTATTGATCTGAGACTGACAGCTGCATTTTCTTTTGTTTTGGTTATAGTTTCTGATAGGCACTCTGCTGAGACCAAAGCATTTCCTTCAGGGCAAAGAAATCTCTTAACTGCCTTTATTTTACTCTTTCAAAGCCCATGATGTCGGTGTGTCTCTCTCCAGCAGCTGTTGTCTGTCAAGGGGAATATAAATCTGATGTGGTAATATCTACTATTTATCTGTCTGTCCACACTCTGCCCACACCGAATCCCTTAGCGGCTTTTGATTTCCTAAAATGGAATAAATCTTATTTGCGCAGTTGTGTTGATTCAGAATACATTTTAATACAACATCAGCCTCATGATAGATAAACATTTACCTTCTGACAGCCATTTTATTAGGCTGTGTTAGCAGTTTGGTCCCTGGTATGCCAGCGTTTGGCACATGCAAACAGCTCCCATATGTATAATGATCCCTCTGTGGACATTTCCATTAAGTCAAGAAGAGCTTTATTTGTCCCCAGAGGATAACACACGATATCAAAAAACACACAAGACAATTAAAGACAACATATAATAAGAAGTGAAGTACTACGAAGCACAGTGTATGATCAGGACCTCAGATGGAGCATAAATTATGTTATGGACATTTGTGACTTTTTGGGATAGTTTTCTTCTTTTTGAATTGAATCAGTAACTCTGGTTTTACAGATAAAGCTTATATCATATTATATATGCTGTGCCAAATCACCATCAATCCTCTGTCAAGTTTATTATGCAGAGAAATTGGAAACAAATGTGAAATAATTTCAAACACAGGAAAGAGGAGAATCTTTTTTTTTTTTAAACTGCATGAAAAAAAGTCCCTGAGGGTTTTTGAATCCCACCACAAAGAGAAGTCAAAGAAAAATCAAGATGAGAGAAAAAAAGATGAAGATAAAAATTTTCAATAATAAAGAAAATGCTTCTGACTGCAGGAAACAGTCTTTCTCCTCTTCCTGGTCATTTCTTTCCTCTATGAACAACAACAAATGCTTTCTGGTCACTAAACCTCGTACGTAGAAATAAAATATGAATAATGAAGTTACAAAACCTTCTCTAATAAGAATACATTTTATAAGCCATACTTCAAAGTGCAACCACAGACCTGTGCAGCCCGTTCAGCTCTGCTGGAGCAGGCGAGGCTTGAGTGCCTTGCTCAAGGGCAACTGTTAAGTAGGCTGAGTGAGAGGAAAGTGGTTCTCATTCACTTTCCCCTCCCACATGCTTCCTACACCGACTCCCAGTGCCCCCACTGAAGAGAGGTGCATGACAATCTGTTCATAAAACGTATGGACAAAGAATCTGAGAAAATATATTTCTGTTCATGTGCAGAAATCCCAAAATTCAGAATCCTCTGAGGGAAGAAACATGTACAATATGAGCTCATTAACAGCTACACTTTCTCAAGCATTTGAGGTGAATGTAAACTGATCAACACTCAGCAGCAGATCCACAACCCAACCTCTGATCTCCACTGTCTCCCAAGAGAAACATCTCACTTTACTCACCTCCTCTTGTTGCCCGGCATGAGCTGAGAAGTATCAGGACGACCTGTGTAATAATTCCCTGGACTTTTTTACTCCAGAGATCCATGATGAAGTGGAAAGATGCTGCAGAAAAGCCTGCCGGGTGAAGGAGGGAGACAGTCTGCCTCTCTTCTCCTCTTTACTCCACTCCACTCCTCCTCCTCCACACTCTCACACTTTACAGATCCCTAATGAATTTTGCACTTCTGCGTCCACTGCAGCGCTCACCAACATCCGCCTGGATCCACGGCGAAGACAGGAGAGGCAAGAGGCTACTTTCTGTTCAGCTGCACTCTGCAGAGTGAAGGGAAGGAAGAGAGAGAGGGAGAGAGACACAGGGAGAGAGGGGGAGGGGGGGCTTTTACTCCTGTCACAGCTTCAGTGAAAGGTACTTTAGTCATTAAAAGGACTTGAAGACCCGGTGCGCTGCCAAAATCCTTCAGCAGAGCCGACGGTGGGCTACACTATTCTGCTCCGACAATGTTTGAGAAAGAGCCATCTCAGGTCCCATTAGGCTCCGGGCTGCTGCTCACAGTCTGTTTGTCATCATGTAATGCAGAGGTTCAGGTCGGGTGGTCACAGAAGGGATCCCCAGCACAGCGACTCAGTCAGTGCAAATCAATTCAAAGTATCCCACTGAGAGAGGATACAGGAATTAATAGGACTATTGAAAATCTAATTATAGGTTTTATTCTCTGTATCTCATCTCATACATTCACTTGAGGATTTAGAACAAAGTGAGCAACACTTTCAACCGGTATCTTGTGAAATTGGCTGATCCTTGGTCTTTTTCTTTTCCTTCATTTAACTAGTTGTGAGTAAATCTCAAAAAGCAGAAAACAACCTTATTGTGACAATGAATACAATTTAGAAAACATAAACTGGTTAAACACAGTCAAAGCAATCAAAAGCAGTCAAAAACAATATGTAGTTAAGTTGGGCATACAATTTAAAAAAACATCTGAATAAATTGGAAACAAAAACATTCTCAGAGAGTGGTGTTTCCACGTCCGTTCAAACTGATTTACATAATAATCCCTGACTGTTTTAGGGTTTTCTAGACCTTGTTCAAATGTAAAGTGTCGTATATTTAAAGTAACTTAACACTGTCTGAACATCTTGTTTTCACTGGCCTCCAGTGGTTTAACTCCTCACCTTGCTGCAGTGATGTACAGGTGTACTCCCGTGATATCACTGTCAGGTGTGGTTACAGGTGCAGCGGAGCACACTCACGTCAAACAGAGTGGAAACCTTCAGCATCAGTCCGTTCAGCAAGTGCCCCGAAATGACATACGTTCACGTTCAGGTGACAGCATTTCACTTCCTGTTTCTTCCTCTCCTTCCTCCTTTCCTTAGGGTCCTGAGGAGTCCTGAGGAGGGTCCTGAGGAGTCCCGAGGAGTCCTGAGGAGTCCTGAGGAGTCCTGAGGAGTCCTGAGGAGGGTCCTGAGAAGTCCTGAGGAGTCCTGAGGAGTCCTGAGAAGTCCTGAGGAGTTCTGAGGAGGGTCCTGGGGAGGGTCCTGAGGAGTCCTGAGGAGTCCCCTGGAGGGTCCTGAGGAGTCCTGAGGAGTCCCCTGGAGGGTCCTGAGGAGTCCTGAAAAGTCCTGAGGAGTTCTGAGGAGGGTCCTGGGGAGGGTCCTGAGGAGTCCTGAGGAGGGTACTGAGGAGGGTCCCGAGGAGTCCTGAGGAGTTCTGAGGAGTCCTGAGGAG
>JAVQJD010015946.1:0-13464 GCA_036023655.1 Nannoperca australis | reverse complement strand
CCACACCACCAATGAGATACGTTTGAAAGATTTATTGAACAGAGGTACATGTTGAATGTTAAAGTTGTGATGATGGTTTGGGGAAGCTTCGTGGGGAAGTCCGCCGTGGCACCCGGGTACGACGAACCCCCTTCAGGACCCTACCGAGAGAATAGAGAAAGAGAGAAAGAACAGGAAAAACTAACGAAAAAGGATGGACGGGTGGGGCGCAGGAAGCGAGAGTGAAACGAGGGGATGGTTAAGGATGGTATTTATGCAGGATGGTGTAGTGTCGTGGTTGACGTAATTAGGGTGTAGTCCTGCTCCCGAAATTCTGCTAAATTGTAGTCTTGTTTCTGGCTGAATAATGCATGTAGGTGAAAGTTCACAAGGCAGTCGTTCAGGCTGTTTCCTTTATACTTATATGTAGTACATTTGCTTTTGCTTTGGTCTCCAAACAGGAGTTGAATTAGTAGTCGAAATTTGGGAGGTGCAACCTACAGTTACCCATAACACACTTCTATTTGCAGGTTTACAAAGACATTTACCTGTATCTTTGGCGATGCATAATTCTAGCCAATTCAAAGTCCAATATCTGTTTTTGCTCGGTTCTGGTCTCCACTATCTCCTGAAGGAAATATCTGCTGCTTAATGCTGAACTATGTTAACTAGCTACTTGTTAACTTTGTCTGCCTGCTGTTTGGTGCTCAGCAGGTATCGTACAGTCACTTTTCAGAGCTCTGGTCAAAATAAACACTATGAGAGAGGTGAATTTTGGGCCAGAAAATCATTGTTAATGTAGAAATGAGGCAAAAGTCAGCACTGCTCATGTCAATACTCAGGTCTCATCAGGTTCAAAACAAGTTTGATCTACTGTTTTCATGCAAATTACAATATGCAAATACTTCCTGCTTTATCTACAGTCTTCCATTTTTGCTTCCTTTCTTTGGTATTCTTAGTCTTTGTTCTTTAAGTGCACCCGTCTGTGCTAACAATCACAAGTATAAATGAATAACTTTATGAATTGCTTCATTTTATTGTTCCAGTCACTGGCGTGCTGTAAAACCTGTTTACAAGTGAAATGTTAAACTAAAAACTTCTAATGCACGTTTGTGCTCGTGCAATTGTTTCGAATTAGGTCAAGTTTTATAGTTATGCAGTGAAGCAAGTAAATAAACCATTGAGCAAAAATACACACAGACACTCACTATTACACACATTGCAAAAGTTGGGACAAAATTTAATTTTTCAGTGACAATTCAATAAAATAGTCCACTAAAACAAAGGTTGATAGGAACTAAGAGGAGGAATAGCCAACTGATGTGACTTGAAAGGCCAAACATTAGCATTGTGATGGTATGATAATGAGGAATGGAAAGAAACCTGGGCTCACCAGGATTAGAGCGTGGGTACAACCTAGACATGGAAGAGAAAGGCAGCAGAGTGCATGCATGAATAAAACATAGTATCATAACAAGAGAGTAAAACCTTGCTCCTTAAAACCTGAGTTTACAGAGACCGACTGCTTCCTTCTGCCCTCAGCTTTCAAGGACCTGGAAAGTTGAACATCTTTGTTTTGTCCTTGTCTTATCAAGAGACTCCTTGATCGGTTTTACTACTGTGAAAATAAAGAACCAGCCACTGGACAGCTGCCATTCAAACAATAAAACATATTTTCTTTGTCAGGGAAATAAGATTTATTTACATTCTTTCAACACATCCTGAGTACTGTAGCTTTCTTTGTGTGACACAGCCGGTCATCTTTTGCAGTTCGTCCAAAATGCAACAGAAACACCTCTCACTATCTCCAGTCAACAATTTATTTTGGTAGTATGATACATTTTATAGTTAGTCTTTTATTTTGAAAGAGTGTCTGTTTTTATTAACTTCCTTTTTAAGGAATAGGTTACTTAATATTTGACTATTTTATTGCTTGAGTCAAATAGTCTTATTGAGGTAATAAAAATGCCCAGCGTGATCCATTTTTTGATGAGATAAAGCACTTCACACCAGAGGGAGCATGAGTCACTCCACTGCTTGGGGAGAGGAGAGCAAAGGAGAGGAGGGGCGTTGGGAAAGAAGGATGAAGAGAATGGGAAAGGAAGTCAAGGGGATGTTTGAGATGTGAGGAGAGGCTGAGTTAGCATCAGCAGGATGCTCTAAAATCTAATTTAACCTAAACATGTGATGGTACTGACACGTATTTC
Source organism: Nannoperca australis (assembly GCA_036023655.1). NCBI lineage: Eukaryota > Metazoa > Chordata > Actinopteri > Centrarchiformes > Percichthyidae > Nannoperca > Nannoperca australis. The sequence goes on along the minus strand of JAVQJD010015946.1, from coordinate 11,278 downwards.
AAAGTCTGTTCCAACAAGAATAAAGACAAAGATAAGGTCCTGTCAGAGGGGGAGCTTCAAAACAGTCTGATTCAGGTAACCTACTGACTGTGGTTCCTTAAAATAAGGTCAGATGTATTTGAAATGTATGATATTTCAGCGTTACAACCTTTACAGCATTGTGGTGTTATTTAGCTAAGGCTAAAGATCTTTCTTCTTTTTTTGGTTCCTCAACGGAGCAGAAGAGCCAAGCAGATACTGTAAAAGTGACCAAAAGCACTTCAGTGTTGAGCAGAAGCAATTGAGTAATGTTGGAGGTAGATGTCAAAAAGGAGAATTTCTTGGCAGAGACAAAGGTAAAGATGCAGCGCAAATATTTCTTTAAATGGATGCTTGACTACATTGAATTAAATGAAAAGGAGCAATAAGATGCATGAAATTAAACCCTGGTCCCTGATCAGCAGTTCAGAGAGGTCTCGGGTGTCTCTGAGGGATCGCACAGGAAATGCATCTCACGGTCTGGGAACTCTGTAAAAAAATATTATCTTTAAGAACGTGGGAGAGGATTTCAGATCAGTGTGGATTAACATTTCCCCACCACCACAGTCACATGGCTGACATTACGTTAAGCTTTTGTCGTTTACATTGTCAGTGCCGAATGTTCACATCTAATCAGACACCAGTGCAGCCAGGTAGGTATTAGAGCCACATATCTAATTCCCACATCAAACTGTATTAAACCCAAATGGCCCATTGATCGTCCGGGACCTGATGACCTTCACTGTTTAATTTGCACCGCATGCAGCAGCATGTGTGCAGTAAAACCAGTCCAGCAAAGAGTTATAAAGGAGGGTGCAAATAACATCCAGTGTAGCATCAGGATTATGTGAATAAGAAAGTGTTGAGGGAAAAAAGGATAAACAGAAATGACTGCTGCTGCTGCTAATGCTCTGGGTGCTCCTCCCTACATTACTAAAGCAACAACAGCCAGCAACTACAGCTCCCACTAATAAATTAACTTGACTGTATTCATTTGAGGCAATTCATCTTACAATTTGAGGATAATTTGATGATTCATTTGGTAGGTATTAGAGATTAAAAACATTATTACTTGCTGGGCTCTGTTTGGACCAATGTCTAACAGGAATATCCCCTACAATAAAATCTAAACAACAAATCTCAGTTTAGACTCTGGCCATTTGATCCATCTCCCTTAGATTTATCTGCAAATACGGAGCGCTCTGAATTTCTAAAAGGATACTGCCTGCTGCTTCTGTTGAGTTGGGAATGAGCAAAGGAGCTGAATGAGTGCTGATGTAGTTACATAAGCACATTACAGTGGTGTGCATGCATGCACGCATGCACGCACGCACGCACATACACACAAACAACACTATGTTGCATTTGGCTGCCTGCAGTCTATCATTAACCTTGACTGTATTTCCACTGTGACCCTACTCCTGCCTCTCTCTCTCTCTCTCAAGCTGGCTCAGGATATAGGTTATATATAGGATGTGCGAGTATGTCAGAAATACTTGGATGTACAGGATAGACTTGTAGACTCATTGTTTCTTTGGTGGGGTGGGGCGAGGGTTGTTTAAAAAAAAAATGTATCCAGATTTTATTAATACGTTTTTTCAAATAATTTCTAAATTGCATCACGTCACTGATATCTGTACTTCTCATAAACGTACAAACTGTGCTGCAGCCTCTCACTGGGATTAAACACACTTCAAGGGGAATCCTTCAAACACCAGGATAAATCTTCTTTTCAAATAGAAAGCTCACATGATAGTCAGGCATGTCTCTACACGTTCTACCTATCACAAAACATTTTTCATTTTTCACATCTTCACTAAAATAAAGCCAATTAAACCTGACGGAAAGCATGCTTTGCAACTTTCTTCATAGAACATTTAGACTTTATGGACTATAGTGTGAGCTTCTTGTTTTTAGAGGGAGATTTATCTCGTTGTTTGAAAGCTAAATGATCGACCCATGTAAGCCCAGCTAGAAACTTCAGGATAATGAACCAATTCTTTAAATTTCAAGTTGCATTTCACTATAAAATCTCATCCACATATAAGAGTTGTTTGAATCCTTCTGTCTGAGAGAAAGATCCTCTCTTCAAATAACATGCAGCAACTGATTTTAGTCCTGAGTTGTACAGGCTCTGCTGTCTGGATCAAATTTCATTTGGAAATGACTCCAAACTGTTGCTGTGTGAGAGTGCGTGTGTGTGACACAGAATTAAACATATGTTCGTTAAAGCAGCACTGTCAGCTACAGAGCAGTAGGCCAAAAGGACGTTGCAGTCCTGCTTCTTTCTTTTTTCTCCTGACTTTATCGGACCACGTCACAGACTGCAGAAACAAAAATTTAGGTGAGACTAATCTCAAGGTACATATCCCGATTTCAATATATTGACCCTTGCTTAATGTATGCAGAGCAGATGCATAGATGTGTGAAATGAGATTAAACACTCGACTAATCTGCTCTCCCTGTTGATTCTTACCTTGCTTAATTCACCGGGGATATGCAAAGCAATGCTTTGATGTATAACTCAACAATCAGACTGTTTAACTTGGAGGTCATGGGTTCTGACAAGTCCTGAGTGGTCATACTGATTTAGATTTATTTTGGGCCTTCACGTAAAAAGATGATGAAACAAACCCCAAGCAAGTGAGCTGAAAAGAGATTATTGATCATCAGCCCAGTCTTTATAGAGGCAAAATAAGAAGGCGGGGACCTCATGACTGTGGACTCAATCCAATTCAGACACTTAAATATATTGCAAATTACAAATGCTTAAGTCACTGCACTTCTAAAAGGATCAAGTCCAAGCTACTTCCCAAAATTCTGGAAAATGGATATTTGTTTTATTTTATTGTAGTGGCTTTTGGCTCTTGAAATGTCACTTTGTGTCCATTTGAGTCTGTATGTGCTTGTGCCCATGTTTTAGTTAACAAACGAGGTGGGCGAGAGAGTAGAGGAAGAGGACGTGTCAACTGTCAAGTGGCTGTCAGGTTATGTAAATGTGGGGCGGAGGCAGGAACACAGCGAGGACACCACGCTCAGGGAGCTGGAAAAAAATATGCGGCACTGTTCAAAATCAATCTCCATCGATCCTCTGCAGCGACATGATCTTCCAATATCCACTCAGTGTCAAAGGTACACCACCACTCGCATCCACACACCCCTCTCAAATAAACACAACTTCAGTGAGCCCAGATGAAAAAAGAAATACATACATGTTTATTTTACAAGAAGGGCACATTTTTGTACAAACTGTAAACTAAATGCTGTAATTATTCTGAGGGTTATAATCTTTGACATCACTTTCATGAATGAACATTTACAGAAACATGTAAATAAATAAATGTATAAATAGTCAGTGACTGTTGCATCTTACTGTAAATTATAATCCCACACTGGAGAAAACATACAGCATGTAAGTTTGCTACACACATTAAGGATTTTTGAAGATAAAAAGCACTTGTGTTCATCACGACTACATTTTGAACATCATTGTACAATACTACATCCCTGCATTCCCCATCCCTAAATACTGCAATTTAGTTTTTTACATGAAGCCTTGTCACAGAGTCGATGTCGAGGTAGGGACTCCGTCATCAGCCTAGACAGTTTAAGTAAGCTGAAACATCATCATTAAAATGCCTCCACTATCCCAGGGAATGGGAGTGTTGTTCAGCCCAACATCTGCTGCGTCCCTTGGCCTGCCATCGGAGGAGATTCTGCACTGTCAGATTTGCTTAAGTTGTCATACGGCATGTAACTACACTGATTGAGAGCCCGTGTACTGTCACGATATCACCCCTAAGCAACTTGTAGGGCAGCCTAGAGGAAATGCTCAGGATCAAACAAAACATTTCGCTTGTGGGACTGTTGCCTGACATCGCCCTTCTCCAACATCAAAGCAGCGGCATCTGGAAAGATGACTCACCGAGTTGACAAGGTGAGGGCTCAGGGGCGTTTTACATGGAGCCACAATACAGCACTTCAATTCTCAGCTGGAGGTATGTTTCTATAAATGTGTACATACAGCATATACGAAAAAACATCTGGTAAACCTGTAAATGCCAATGATGTGACAACAAATGGCAGATTAATCTCTATATCATTAAGCGTACCCCTACCCCCCAAGTTTCAGCTTATAAAACACTGGTAAAATCACAGCATAAGCTACAGTACATCCACATTCAGCCAAAAATTTTAATTTTGGCAACAGCAATAATAATAATAATAATAATAATAAAACGGCCAGGTGGGGCTTTGATTCAGCGTTTTGATTCAAACTAGAGAAGGGAGACAGTAGGCCCTGTCTGTTAAATTATAAATTCAATCTGTGTTAACATCGGGAACGCTCATCAAGTCGACAGAGGCAGCCAAGAGAAAAGGAAAAGAGAGAGAGAAAAAGGAGGGTAGCGAGAGGGGGTGGAGGGGAGGGCCAAATCTTCCCCAAGGCAGTTCCCTTTCACGTCCAATCCTTACAGATTATGTGCAGTCCACGTTTTATTGCATGTTTGAGCTGGCTTGTGTTTGGAAATAATTAGGGAGTAAATTAAGAGGAACTGATAAAGAGAGAAAAGGGGGGGTCGATCAGCTGATATGGTTGAGAATTTCAAAAAAGGCATTGGTCTTAGATTAAAGGGGGAAGTTATAGCATATCGTGGCACTTGTAATAGAATTTGAGCACTTGGGGAAAATTGAATTAATGTAATAAAATATAGCAAATTCCATTTAATACTTTTATTTTATAGTGATGGAGCAGCAACTAGCAGGAGCCGAGGACACAGGGGCAGAGAGGATAATGAGTTGCTTTTGTGTCGCAAGCCAAGCCACATATTGAGCTAAAAGCTTTCCCCCCGCCCCCGTTTGTTGCCATCTAGATAGCATTGGATTTTCCAGAGCAGGAAAATCAAATGCTTCGTTCAAGACCAATTGCTTTCTATTGGCTCAGCAGCTCTTCCTTTCCCTGATGTGCAACAGTTTCACGCCTTCGTGGACACACACAGCACACGGTGGACGCATAGCATACAATGTCAGAAAGCATAGTGTTGAGCATTCTTTCCTCAGCAACACTGAACACAACTTAAAACTAGCTGTATAGGCTTTGACTAGAGAGCTAATTATGTCTGGCTCTGATAATTATGTGTGCCACGCTTTTAGGCTTATTATTAAAAATAATACAATTTACTTTAATTCAACCTATACAAAAGGAGAGTGAACTGCATATATCTTTGACATAATGAATTCTGTTCTTAATTATTTTGGTAGAGATAATGAATAGGCCCATTCCCCATTCCCTACATTCATATTATGTTCTTTGTCCTCATGTTTGATTTTAAATGGTACAAATACATAAAACTCAATCTTAGCATATGTACATTTTAAAAGAAGAAATAACACCATTTTTGAAAAGTCGAATTCATAAGCAATAAAATACACCATTGCTCAAATAAATACAGGGAATCAGGAGTTTTGTTGCTACAGCCTTACCTGGTCTGGTATGACCAGTAGCTTATGGTAGCTAATGTTAGCAAACTTTAAATCAATTCAGCGGTTTACAGAGTCAGTTACCTGACTAGATGACTCTTCCCTATCGACTATAACTACACTATGTTTTACTATTTACCATTATAACACAAAGTAATTGTCAATTGTGGCCCCGATGGCCAATGATAAGCAAATGTTACATCATCTCACTTCAAACTCAAACTCAATCTTGGATGTGAAACTCTCTACTGTAAACCATTATCTTTTGTAAACTAACTGTAAAATCTCAACGCAATCAGTGCAAGGAGTGAAGCTAAACACAAACACAACAATTTGAAAGGGCCTTATGGCTATATATATAATATATATAATGTAGTTTTAAATTAAATCTGTGTATAAAATAAGGAGAATTCCAAATTAATGACTGACAAGCCTTTTGCAAAAGATGTTATTCTTACTAACATCGAAACTTAAACTGCGATTTTTGCAGTGTCTTTATTATAATTTTTTAATGAGTGCAAGAACAAATTAGTGGGAGTGAAGAGGCAATACAAATATGTCTGATATCTGGAAGGTAGTCCTCATCATTGTGGTTTGCCTTAACTCCACCCCTGCAAACAGAGCGACTGTCACACTGCATGCGCCACATGGCCAATACAGAACAGCATGGCGCCCAGCGTGAGCAATTTACAAAATCATATATTTGCAAGTTTACAAAAGGTCACAAAGTGTCACTTGCATTACAGTTGAGTGAACTCTGCTGCTGCTGTTTCTCTGCCTCTTCTGTCCAAGTGTTTTTTAGTTTACAGATTTACATTCTTTATAATTATGGACTCGCAGAATTTGCCAAAAATAGAGTCATTAGTGCCACTTTGAGTGGGCAGAGTAAGGACTTAAAATGGAGGGCTGCCAAAGGAGACGGGAGGAGGCGACAGAAGAAGAAAAACATTAAAAAAAATGGCACAGTGCAGGTGTAAAGGACCGTGCTGACGGAGGGAATGATGTGGAGGAGAGAGGAGAGAAGAGGTTGACGATGCTGAAGAAATAGGGGCAGCACGAGGGAGGAAGGGACTTTGCTGACTGAGGAAAGGAAAGCAGGAAAATGGAAAGGAGAGAAGACCCCGAGGCCCTAGAGAGGGTTTGCTGAAGAGCGGCAGAGAGGGGAAAACAAAGCTAATGAAAACAGGGAGTGAGGAGAAGAAATGGAGGAAACTTCAGGTGGGCATGACTGAGGATGGATCAAAACAAGATACGAGGGAAGGCAAGTAGACTGTGACTTTTTCTATCCCCCCTTTGTTTCTCTGTCTCTCTCTCTCTCTCTCTCTCTCTCACTCTCTCTCTCACTCTCCCACACACACACACACACACACACACACACACACACACATCAGTTGGACCTCTGAACATATCATGTTTTATAACAATCTGGAGATACTGCAAGATAACATGGGTAAGGGTGTGTAAAAATTAAATATTTATAAATATATGACCACTTGTGCTACAGTATTGAACTCCATAGTATCTGTCCCCTGCCTGTTTAGTTTGAATCAGAATATTTTTACTTTGGTGTTTGAAGCGGGTTTAACGTAAAATAAATTACCACTGCAACACAGTTGTTTTGATTTTGCAATAAAACTGTCATTAAAATTGTACTGAAAAGAAATTACTGCAATAAACTTATTATACTGTACCAAAACCAATTTACCCACATGGTTCTCTCTCCCATGAAACACATACAAAGCACCTACCTACAAGACATTTTGCTAATAGTTACTACATCTTCCTCCACTGTATATACTGTGTTAAAGTCCTTGCAGGATTGTGTCAGTACTGTACAGTATACACATGCAGATGTATACATCTTTGTAAATCTTTAAAAAATGTATACATGTGCACATAGCTAGTGCTCTGCTTTAATATTCACATTGTCAACATTTATCATCAAATGTGTCAATTTCATCAATAAATGCTGAATGTATTTTGCAGATAGTTACAACCAGGATAAAGTGCCTTAACTTTTAAACATTCTGTCGGTTTTTCCATGTAGATTTTTGTTGACAGTCTAAAGGTCCTGAATATCCCATTCACTGTTTCCTAGTCAGGCATGTCCCTCAAGATGTCTGTCTCTTTTGCTTCTTTTGCTGTCCTCCTGTGTAAGCTTTTCCTCCCATACATGCCTCAGTGTACATCTGATCCATCTTTTCCTTGTCTCAACATGACACAGCTTTATGCTGTCCATTCTGTGTTATGGGATTGATCTTTTCCAGTGTGACCTCAGTGTCGCTGTCTAGATTCGCAGAGATGGCTGGGGAGAGTTTCTCCAGGGTGTTGTTAACCATCCCCACCTCAATCTCCCCTCCACATCCATCCTTCTTCTGTAACTCCTCCTCCTGACACAGGATGCTGTGGGGGATCACATAGCTGGCTGCATGGTTGCCCTCCTTTGGGATGTGACTCTTGGGCTGATACTGAGAGTTGGGGTTCGAGGTAGGAGCGCCCATGTTGTTGTTAATACTGACAATCTCGATGGCGTTACTCCCCGGGCAGAGCCGGTGGCAGCCCAGGAGGATGGAGAAGGCCTTGCGGAAGTCGGCATTGAAGGCATAGATGATGGGGTTGAGCGAGGAGTTTGCCCAGCCAAACCACACAAACACATCAAAGGTGGTGGAGCTGATGCAGGGGAAGTCTGTGGCACTGTCCGGCAAGTTCGCCTCACAGAACGGAACCATGCAGTTAAGGATGAAGAAGGGCAACCAGCAGCACACAAACACTCCCATGATGACTGAGAGCGTCTTTAAGACTTTGGTTTCTCGTTTGAAAGACATTTTGAATGAGCTCTCACTCTCCATGTTTGAACTATTCCCCATGCTGCTGTGACGGTTTTTGGCACTCTCTGCCGCCCGCTCCAAAGCAGATATCCTCCGTATTTGTTTCTGGGCAATGCGGTAGATCCGGGTGTAGGTGACGATCATAATAGCTACAGGGATGTAAAAGCTGATCAGGGAGGACGAGATGGCGTAGGTCCTGTTAAGGCTAGAATCGCAGTTGTCAGGGGGCAGATCGCCAAGGTATGTTGCATTTAGCTCTGCGTAGCTGATGGTCTGAGCTTTGTGCCAGTTGAGCTGAACAGGAATGAAGGAGATGAGGACGGACAGGGTCCACGCCACACTGATCATCAGACATGCCACTTTAGGGGTCATCTTGCGTTCATAGCGGAATGGGCTCGAGATGGCCCAGTACCGGTCGACACTGATCACACACAGGTTCAAGATGGAGGCAGTGGAGCACATGATGTCAAACGCCACCCATACGTTGCAGAACGCACCAAACGGCCAAAACCCCACGATCTCAGTCGCTGCCTTCCACGGCATTACCAGGATAGCTACCAGAAGGTCCGAGATGGCCAGGGAGATGACAAAGAAGTTGGTGACCTTTGACCTCAGGTGTCGGAACTTGGTGACGGCAGCACACACAAGCGTGTTGCCTAGCAGCGTGGTGAAGATGAGGAGGAAGAGGAAACACCCTGTCAGCACACGTTTGGACGAGTCTTTCTCTGGTAGCAGCTGCTTGCCGTCTCGAACCGTCGAGAAATTCTGATCCATTGTTTATATTACACTGCTAATAAAGTGAGAGAGGGGGTGGGTGAGGGGGGTGTCGACAGTCACCCCATCACATCCCCAGCCTGCAGCAGCTGTGCCTCTCTGGGGAGGAGTTTTAGACGGACAGCATAGCAGGTGGAGAGGTCAACTGTCTCGGCACCAGCTCTCCCACAGATTGGGTCATCCATAGGCACCTTGTCACAACCACCATCCTTGCACAAGAGCTGCTATAAAGAAGTCAAGAGGATCTCTTCGGAAATGTGCCCCCCCAAAATGTCTCGTTCATAAATTCCTGCCGCAGCAGTACAGGCAGCAGACATTCTAGTTTGAAGAGGAGGAGGAATATTCCAGCTGTTGTTTGCAATTGTTCTTCCAATCAGCTCTGTAGTCATGAAATGGAATAAAGCAGCAGCGTAGAGTAAGTAAAGTCCTTGTTCCCGTTTCTCCTCTCACTGCATGCCTCAGCTGTCAAGCCCTCAGTGAAAGTTTCACACCATATTGTTGCCGAGCTGTTGAGTAAACAGAGGCTTGGCCAATCATTAGCCTTATATACCACCTCATCAATAACTTCTATTGATGGTTTTCGCACTGCGTTTATCTGATTTGTTTAATGATCCTCGAGGCGTGTCCGTGTGATTATATTGGTGCCCGTATCGACGCTGATCCACCCCGCCTGCTAGGTGTTGCGTTTTTATTTAATTATTTCTCATTTCTTTGAATGCAGCTCCCTGTTAATAGACACGACACAGTCTCCAGCCAACATTTCCACCTGAGGGGTGAGCCAAAACAAAAAAAGAAATTAGTGTGGAAACAGCACTCACAAGTCTCAACAGTCAATTTTGACATCAGAGAGTTACATCTTTATTCTTCACGTGTAGGAAAGCGCACGAAGATCGCGGCTCTTGTTATGCGGACATGTCGCTATAATCCAGATGCGAGGTCATTGTTTTCTTCCTCTTTTGGTTTAGTTCGCGTGCCAGTTTGTGTGGACACAGCAAAATCGGCCGCTGGGCTTTCAAAAACATTCAAGAGTTATTTTGGCCACCCACCTAAATCATCTCTGGCAGTGCACTCCCTGGGTTGACGTCTTTGAAACGGAGGCGCCGTTTCTTTTCTTATTTTCTAAACGTTTAGGCAGCGCGCGCTCCGCTCTGTGGATGTGGACAGCTCGGGACCCGCAGCGACCTCGTTGGTTCGCTTGAAAACAATTGAATCCAAAATCAACCCCGCTAATTGAACGGTCTGATAAAAAAAATATTCAGTCCCCCGAAATACACGTCTTCGGCGTACATCCAACTTGTATCTTTGTACCAAGTGACGGAGAAGGAGCTCACTCTGTCTGCGCTCTCCTCCATGTGAAATCAAGTCACGCTCCCCTGTTGCGACGGTCCTCAGGTGTTTTTAATCAGTCCTTATGCTTTTTTTTTTTTTTCTTTTTTTTTTAGGGTAATCCTTGGTTGTACAACATTCCGTTACCCTGCGACGTGTCTGCGGTCGGACCTGCTGGCGGAGAGTGATGGGAATGACTCTCTCTCCAAGACCCGTTCTCGTGCGCGCTGCTCTCTCCCCGCTCAGCTGCCGCCTGCTGCTGTGCGCCACGGTCTATCCAGGGAGGCTGTGAAGGATAAAGCCGCACAAATTCATACTATATAGCACACCTTGGCTAAAAAGTTTAGAAGCGTGGGTTGTGATCTTTAGCATAGGCTAAATCCTGTATACACTAAGTTATTTGCTCTATCAATAATATTGGTAGCCTCTTCATTGTATCTGCTTGCACTATATTTCAGACTTTACCTACACGGACACAAACAGGAATAATATCGCTGCAGTAAAGTCAGAAAAAAGATGATGATGTCCCGAGGTGAACTTGTAGCCGGCAGGCATGCACACAGAGGCGCAATGAGGCCATCTACTGGATGCAAGATTGTAGGAGACTGTGTTGAGAGTTGAGAGCTGAGAGAGTGGGCTGCAGCGGTGTTGCATTAACGTCATCTCAATAAACATGACTGAACGACTCTGAATTAGATTAGAGTACCATCAGCCATGCTGTAGCATGAAGACACATGAAGTAAGAGATGTGTGTGTGTGTGTGTGTGTGTGTGTGTGTGTGTGTGTCTGTAAAAGGTGTGTGTGTGTGGGGGGGGGGGGGGGTATATGTGAATTACAGAAGCTGATGTTATAAT